>JAPWTK010000753.1:0-172825 GCA_029963805.1 Aromia moschata
TTTATTTATTCCCCATTTTTAAACCCAAAAGGAAAGACTTATTAATTTTTGTTTCTATTCATGTTATTTTATTGAAACTACTTTTTAATTTACGTTTATCAAAATATTAGATGTACTTGTACCTTTATTTAATGAAAGAAGAATGGTCGGAAATAAAATGTACCATTATATTCAGCTCAGATGTCAGCGTAAATTCCAATATAAAACCCTGTATACTAACTAGACATTGAAATCAATATCTAAATGTGAAGTATTCGTAAATGATTATTACGGTTCCGGGGTTCTGCGTTAACACCAACACGACGCTGATTCCGTATATTTCAATTCCAGACTTAAATCTTGTTAAATTGACCCCTGGCTCATGAACTATGAACGGTGAATCGGAGTTGACTTCGGAATCGTGAATCATAAAATAAGTTTTTAAGGAAACAATTCCTACGAATCTTACCCCGACATCGTTCCTTTTGGAACGGTTCATTCAGGAACAAGCTAGATCTACATCATATCCATCTGAATGTTTTGATCTTAGCGAAACAAATAGCAGTAGGAGAAACTATGGGTAGCGGTAATTTCTTCGAATAACGCTTCTGTGGCGTAATGTCTCGATACCTGTCATTAGCGACGAATACGTTCGGCACGCCCACTTCCAATGACAATTGGTCCAGTTAGTTTTACATTTGCTAAGCTAAAGAAAGCGGTCGGTATAATACTGATGACATCTAATAAAGATCAAAACTCGGATCTGTGGTTTCTGATAGTGAATGGCGATGATCAGGAATTATTAATCGCTTCAATGTGGTGCCGGGAGAAGACACTGGAACATGTCAAGTCCCATTTACGCGCACATTCCGTTAACACATAAAGGGAGAAACCCTTACCCTTTACCTTGTAAATGAATTTTATGACTATCAGTATACATGGTTTGGGAATATAGTTGAACAACTTTATGGTCGGACATAAATTAATTTTATTTAATAAAGATGTTAATGAATAGCTTATTACCGAAAAAACAAATTCAAGAACGTATTCATTTTATCCTGTTGTTATAAACTTTTATACAGAATTACCTAATCCTCACCTTAAAAAAACGTAGTTTCTTATTATCGCTAAGATTCGTTCTTTAACGTAAAATGTTTGTTCTAAAGCCATATTAAAATTTTATGCGACCTTCTTATAACAAAGCAAAAGCATCTCATTATTTAGTGAAATGGTAGTTGCAGCTACGCCGTCTTGCAGCACGACCATTTTAATAAACGTAAAGAAGACCCCTGGGAGTGTTATTACTAATACGCCGACTTCCTTGAGAATCCTGGATAATGCAAGGGCGGCTATAACTAATAATTAAAATAGACGAAGGCTTCTATGGTTGCTGCAGTTCGCTGATAGTTCCAGTTTCCCACTATTGATGGTGTTTTAATGTAATCTCAATTAACCTAGCAATTAGCAGTCGCCGTGTGTATATGTTCATTTCACGGATAATGGAACAGTAATGGAATACCTCCAGCAGTTGAGTTATTGCAATGCTCTGGTCACCGAACTGCACTGATAGAAATATGGTTTTTACGCTGGGCAGGTAAAACCGGGAACAAAAATATTCGATGCAATGATCCGAACTTAAATAAAAAGTCTTTCACAACCGCTAAATGTGGTAAAATTTAAAACCACAAAAAACCTATCATCAGAAAGACGCATTAATTCAGATCAAGATACTTTCATTGACGAGATTATTTTCACATATTTTAACATAATGTCTCCATGACTTATTATACTTAATACTTTTACATTTAAAAGCATGTTTTTTTATTTGAGTGGTGATTCCTTAGGAAGCGTTTTTTATTCGGCTTCAGCTGTTAAATAATCTTTTAAGTGATAAAATTGTTTCATGTTCAATATCTGTTCCCATCTCTTAAACTGTATTGCATTGATGAGGATCAATACTCCCTATATTTGGTTTGTTCTCCCTATCTTTTAAGTGATAAATTGTTTCATGTTCAATATCTGTTCCATCTCTTAAACTGTATTGCATTGATGAGGATCAATACTCCCTATATTTGGTTTGTTCTCTTTATTGGGTTCTCCATTTTTTCTTCTACGGTTTTTCATCTAAAAAATCCCTTAGACGTACAATTTAACCCACTACCATATTTACAACTAAGTAATCCATAAAGCAGAGGCTATGTTTTCATTATGAACACAATACGTTTTTTTCTGTACGTGCATCTAAACATATGGTCCTGGAATAAGAATAAACACTTAATACTTCTGTGTACTACTCAGTGCCGTAACAAATGGAAACTGAAGAATATGTAAACAAGAAAAGGTGTCTTATATTACACTATATATTTCAAAAACATTTCTCCTCTGTTATCTGCTCCGATGTAAGAAAACATACACCGGGATCCACAGTTCGCGAACACGGGAGCGCAGTACATAAATAATATTCTCGGAAACGCAAGCCTCGTTTCTATTTAAAATTTAAACAAGTTGCGTCAAAGGGCCCCCCACTCGAGAGCTCCCTAAGAACTTGTTCGAGTACAGATAAGACCTTTCATCACCCACGGCGGCCGTAAAAGAAAGGTGACTCGAAACGCTCAAATACTCCTTGGGCAATCGTTCATAAGGGACTGTAGCGATAACATCCTGTAGAGGAATTTTCGTTGGGCGTTTGAAAGATTATGTAAGTTTCTTTCCATTCTGGAAACGTGGTTAAATGAGTGAACATTAGCGGATATTTAGAAGATAAATTACTTTATTTTACACAACTTCGAATTATATTTTATAGTCTAAATTACGATACAACACTCTTGTTTTCGTTATTAAAGCTGATATAATTAATTATAGTATTTATTATAACGAAATTATATCAGTATTTTTTACATATAAAAAAAACAGGTGATTAATAAGTTATGTATTATTTGTTGACAAATTAACAAACTCTCAGCTAATTCGTCATATCGATGTGGTAATAATTAACGCTCAACAATAATTGCCATTTTCTCTCTGTAATATTGGTTATTAAATAGCAGTTAAAAAAACGAAATACTATATTATGCTATATTACGCTTTCTATCCTAGGCGGTGGATCTTCGAAGACGAAACAATCTTGTGAATCATGTCCTGTATATTTCGTGAGCCTTTCCAAATGGACCACCGTCGGCTTACTTCTTGCAGATAGATACGGTAAACCACGTCGTTTATTTTCTTTACGACGGTGTACGGGCTTTCCCAGTTCCTCTAGAGTTTTGCACTTCTTCCTTTCATCCTCTTTGGGGCGTACAACCATACTGCATCATCAGGCTTACATGTAGTCTCTGTTGATGTAGTGTCGAGACCTTGCTTCATTTTGTCGCTCTGCATTTTCAGCTTCTCCCTGGCAAATCTGTGAACCCGGTCTATTCTCTTTCACAAGTTTTCCACAAATTCGGGCAAAGATCGCTCTTCAGTCTCTTCTAATGGATGGCTGACAAAAAGTTAGGATGCAGCTTCATTTCTCTTCCAGCAATCAGCATATATGGAATGTAGCCAGTTGATGCATGCTGGGCCTTCTATATGACAGCAAAAAAATGGCACCAATTTGTCCCAGTCCCTTTGATTTTAAGACATAATTTAGACAAGTTGTGTCATATGGTTCGATTGTGGCGTTCAACCATGTTATTTGACTGTGGACGAAATGTAGTAGTTCGCGTTTTTTTAATGCCCATTATTGTCATCATTTCTTGCCACAGCCCTCATTTGAGTTTCTGCCTCGATCGGAATGCAGCTCGAGGGGTGTTCCATGTCTGACTATTACATTTTCGATAAATCCTTCAGCTACAGTTTCTGTCTCTTGATTGGGGGAGACGTACTGCCTTGGGCCATTTTTGAGGAAATAATCCATTACCACCTGTTGATACGAGTGATCACAGGTAATGGTCCAAGAATGACCACTGTTACTCTCTCAAATGGTGCTGTTGTTGCTGTTCATCCTGGGGTCATATGAAGATTCTTTGGTCTCGATCTTCTGACAGGAGCGGCATTTCTTTTCTTAAACAAGGTCTTCTCGATAATGTGTCTGCATGACCATGGGTTTTTTCACTCCGGTACATTATTTTGAAATTATACTGTTGTAGTCTCTCCATCCATCTAGCCACTTGTACTTCCGGGTCTTTAAAATATGTAATCCACTGCAGGGCGTTATAATCTGTTCTAATAAGAAAGCGTCTTTCATAAAGGTAACTGTGAAAATGCTCCAACATTTTGATGATGGCTAGCAATTCTTTCCTCGTAACATAGTAATTTCTTTCAGCCTTGCCTAGTGTCTTGCTAAAATAGGGGATAACCTTGTCTTCTTCCTCTTGAACCTAGGATAAGACTAAACCAATTCTATGTTGGGAGGCATCGCAATCCAAAATAAACGTTCCATTTTGTTTAGGTTATGCCAAAATAGGTGTTGAAGATAGACGCTTTCTCAGTTCTCTGAAAGCTTGCTGACAGTCTTGAGTCCAGTCGAAAGGAAGATTATTTTCAGTAAGCCAATGTAGTGGATTAGCAATTTTTCCGAAATCTTTTACAGATTTCCTCTAGTATTTACACAGTTCAAGAAAACTTCTTATTTGATGTTTATCTCTTACTCTGGGCCATTCTTTTATTGCAGTAACCTTCCTGGGGTCGGTTTGAATTCCTTCAGCAGAAACTATTAGTTAGAGGAATTCTACTTGTGTTTGAAGTAAGCAACAATACTTTGAATTCAACTGTAAGTTGGCATTTCTGAATTTACCAAAGATAACCTCCCAATTTTTAAGATGTTCTTCAAATGACATACCCATTTCTATGACGTCATCAAGGTGTACCAAGCATGTCTTCCACGTTAATCCCCGAAGTACTAATTCCATCAGTCTCGCGAAAGTGGCTGATGCATTGCAAATACCAAATGGCATAATTTTAAATTGATAAAGATCAGTACCAGCAGAGAATGCAGTTTTCTGTTTATCATCGGGGAGAAGTTCGACTTGCCAATAACCACTTTTCATGTGCAATATTGAAAACCAGTGAACCAAGAGTGTTCAGACTACACTTTCAACTGCTTCACAACGTCCTAGTACTTCATTCTTCTTCAGAATTTTTTTTGTCCGATATGTTGACAATCTTTACTGGAATTTGGTTATTCATTTATACTAGCTTCTTGCGACCAATAAGTCATCTTTCCGCCCATTATCCTCGATTATGCCAGTACTGAAACCTTCACTTTTTCCATCCAATTTTACCATGATGATGTTCTATGATACTTGAGGAATTGGGATGTATTTTCTTCGATGATCCTTCTTGACTGACTGTAGTCTTGAAGTTTGGGGCCCTAACTATGTCTTCATTTTGAATTCGTATTGTATATTTCTGTTTTTAATATCCATCCATTTTTACTCAATATTTTTAGTCCTAATATGCAGGCGTCTCTGATATCAGCTGTTAATACTCGGTGATACACGATTTTCGAATCCAGTTGAATTTGACATTTAGTAATTCAGTAGCTGTTTCCAATTTCACATGTCTAAATAATTCCTTTGGTGGTTTTGGCAGAATGTCAGGCTGAAGAATAGTTCTTGTAGCACCAGTGTCAATGACAAATGAACACCATTTATCATCCGAGTTCCCATGGACATTCAGGCTTCGTTCGTCACTAGTAATTTTGAGACAGAAATCTTTGGGAATTGAGTACTAGTTGGCGACACGCCCCCTAGTATCGACTAATTGTCGTTTTCCGAACCTCTCGCTGGCGATCTGGAACGAAATCTTCCATCTGGGGTAGGGGAACGGACTATTCCTGTCCTGTGGACTCTTCGATGTCCCATTTTCTTCTCTGGCTCTGCAAAAGAGCTGTAGATGTCCAATTCTCCCACAGTGGTAGCAGCGCCTTGTCTCCTTTTATGGTGAGTTTCATTGTTTTATTTCATTAATTTCTCGCATTATCTTGTCCATGGTTTCTTTAAGTTACTAGCATTCATCAAATTTAAATGTTTGTAGCTAGCTCCTTGATGCTTCCTTAGTCGCTTTATATTCCAGGGCAGCTATGAGCGCATCACTGATCGTGGTGTATCTCCAAGCCGCAAAGTTTGCTGCATTTCTATGTCTAGTAATCCGTCAATGTCTATCAATAAAAGACTGGATGTCAATTTGTTCGAGAAATTTTTTAGGTGCTTTAGGATAATCCAAATGGATAAATGTCGTTCGTCGTTCGTCAGTCGTCCGATGTCAGCTTCGTATTCTTGAAGGGACTCATTGCTTCTTTGCTGTCTACTCTTGATTTGGAACTGGTAAACTTAGCGGAGATATTTGTGTCCATTCTTTATTATAATGCTCTTACAATCCTGATGTAATCGTTTTTCTGCTCTTCCGTGATGCTATGTAAGATTTCTCGAGCCTAACTTCTGAGAGATATGACAAGCGAAGTACAGTTCATTAGCGCCTTTTCAGCAGCCTCAAATTATCTGCAGTAAATGGACCTTGATGACTGTCCATCGTACGTAGAAGTCTTAAGCAGTTTTTGTACTGACCTTATAGCATGCATAAGTCTTGAGTTTTGTAACAAAGTACCTGGTGAGATTGAACCATCCCCTAAATCGATTATTGATGTACGATGCAATTGATTGTCCAGTTCTTCTATATTTTCAAGTATTCCTCTGTGTAATTAGCGATTGGTGTCTTCTAGTTTTCTTTCCATTCTTGTATTTTTTTTCTTCCTTATTATTCTGAAACTCCTCCTCAATTCTATTGACTCTTAGACCTACCTGGTCAATCTGTTGTTCTACAGCATCAATTCTTCCGAAAAATTCATTTAATCTGATGTTTATTACTTTTTTGGGGCTCACAAATTTCCTGACTTGTCCCTGTCGGTCTAATATCGTTTTCAAAACACAGGACCACAATGTTTTTTTGTTTTTACGCAAAGAGGATTAGGTGTCTTATACGTATTTTTGGTCGCTGAAAAAGAATCCGTTGTCTATGCCGTGTATACCATTCCATATGTTTTTTTGTATACTGAACACGGTTTTGATATCAGAATTGTTCCATAGGCCGTGCATTAAGACATAACCTCAAAAAACATCTTGAAATTGAAAAACATAAATACGTTTATCAAGTAAATTAGAAGTTTAAGCTGGCGAGCATGCGTATATACTAGACTGTATCAAAAAAATCGACTTTTTTTTTTTTCAAAAATTACTTTGAAAATATTGTTCAAGATGTCGAAAAAATAAGCCTGTGAAAATATCAGCTCTAAAGAGGTGGCTCATCGCGATTTTCCATTTCCCATTTAATTAACATTGGAAACATTTTTTTTCAAGCATTGGAATTTTGTAACTCTTCCACCTATTATCAGACTGATAAGACGAAGACATATTCTTGTAGGAAATTGACAGCACTAAAACGTTTCTTATAATTTTTTGATAAATCTAGTCTTTCAAAGTTATTTAAGGTTAAAGTTGGACTCACCAGAATTTTTGAGGTATTGTCACTTTTTTGGTGAATCTATCAAACTAATTGCAAAATTTTTTGCCTTAAGTTATCTTTTTTCAGTCTTTTTGAAATTATGAAAGTATCCTCAGCCCATTTGATCGGTAGTTTTGTCCAAAAATCCTTGATTTAGACGCTTTTCTTTGATATGAACAATTTAAATATTAATTTTTATTAGCAAACTTGATATTTCTTATCTATAATTTTCTTTTCTACATTAATTATATTTAAATCTAAGTTAAAATCATAATTATAAATTGTTTTTGCTTAAAAAATATTTTTTAAACTATTTAATTATTGAAGTACCGGGTGGGCAAATTTCGATGTTTTTATAGGGTATCTCGGTAACTGTAAGGGCTATGGAAAAATGAACCCACCTTTCCCGACCTCTTTTTTTCGAGATAAATTCATTGGTGAAAACCAGAATTTGCTATATCTTTCTCGTTTTCGAGTTGTAAACGAAAATTGATTTTTTTGAGTTTTCGATTGGTGTCGATAACTCGGTTGTTTGTAAAATTAGAAGAAATCTGTTTGCACGTTCTACAGGCACTTTTTTAAGTAGAATAGGATTTCCTTAACAGATTTTTTATATCTTGTGTAGTTTTCGAGTTATGGCATAAACTTCATTTTTTTAAATGGAAACCATAGTTGGCTATGATTTAGCTAAAAAAGAGGATTTTTTCTCTTTACAACGATATATAGTTTGTGGGGTCTATGATGAGTGTTTATGCGGAAACAGTTAAAAACATATGTTTTCTAATAAAGGACAGTATAGTAATTTCAATGATTTTGCACAGTAGGCGCCTGTCATTTTGAAAACAGAACAGTTGGATATTGGGATGTAAATACACAGTTACACATTACTGTTTGATTAATTGTTTATGTTTGGTTTTTGCTTGCATTATAGTTTTAAAGTTTCGATTAAAGAAATTGACAAGGCGCGATGGCGTATCAAAATTAATGTTGAATGAAAAGTTTAATATGCTAGAGTGTTTTATTCAAAATGGATATAATTCTGAAGCTGCATCGGAAGCATATTTTAATCGCTACCCTGAAAGGAGACAACCTAATATGTCCATCTCTGGTAGACTAAAAGAAAACCTCGTTGAATACGGAGGATTTAATAAACCAAGACCAAAAAATTATCGTATTCAAGATGCTGAGGATGTTGCCATAAATGTTGTTGGTATGGTAGTCGTAAATCCTTCAATTTCAAGTAGGCAAATTGAAGCAGAGTCTGGTATATCGCGACGAAGAGCATTTTCAGTTTTAAAAAAACACAAATTTAGACCTTATACAATAAGGAAACAACAACAGCTCCTTCCAACTGATCCTGAACGCCGACTGGATTTCTGCAATTGGTACCTACAACAAATTGAGCAAGACCAATTATTTTTTAAAAAATATCATTTGGACAGATGAAAGTTACGTAAGTAGTGCCGGAATTTTCAACCGACACAACAAACATTATTGGTCTGAAGATAATCCTCATCAGACTGTTGATGTTCAAAATCAAGGACGTTTCGGTTTTAGTGTATGGTGTGCCCTATATAATAACCGCATTTTAGCTTACCAACTTATGATGACAATTTAAATGGTCAACGGTATTACAATATGATAAACTACCACATAGTAGAAGAATTTTTAGACAACTTGCCACTTAACGAAAGACGACATGTATTTTTTCAACAAGACGGGGCACCACCCCATAATACTAATTTAATCTCGGAATTATTAAATACTAATTTTGGGGAGAAATGGATAGGGAACAATGGGCCAGTAAAGTGGCCTCCTCGGTCGCCAGATCTCTCACCGTTAGATTTCTTTTTTTGGGGAACCATTAAAGACAATTTATACAGAAAGACAAATAATACACTGGTTCAACTGAGAGAAAATCTTATAGACTGTCTGAATTCCGTTTCAAATATTTACATCTATAATGCAACAAAAAGTGTTTCAAAGCGATGTGAACTGTGCATCGCAAACAACGGACGACAATTTGAAAAACTTTAGGTAAATAATCATGCTCGTATTTTTTTTAATCTGTCTAGTTTTGTTTTTGTAAAATATATTGTATCGTATTTTTTACATACATTATTTGTTACAAATTTGATTGTTAAGTGTGTTAAACTTTCTTGTTATGAATATGTTATAATTAATTATTAATTAGTCACTAATATGTCATAATTAGTTATTTAAGTTTAATATACCATTCATTATATACGACTGTTACTATGTATTTATGTTACTTTTCGCAGGAGTAAATTTCCATAGCAACAGTTATTATTATTAAAACATTGTTGTAACAATGTGTTACTATAGAAACTTACTCTTCCTGCAAAGAAAAAACAAAGTAAGTATACCTATACAAAAAATTAAAATTTTTAACTGTTTCCGCATAAACACTCATCATAGACCCCACAAACTATATATCGTTGTAAAGAGAAAAAATCCTCTTTTTAGCTAAATCATAGCCAACTATGGTTTCCATTTAAAAAAATAGAAGTTTATGCCATAACTCGAAAACTACACAAGATAAAAAATCTGTTAAGGAAATCCTATTCTACTTAAAAAAGTGCCTGTAGAACGTGCAAACAGATTTCTTCTAATTTTACAAACAACCGAGTTATCGACACCAATCGAAAACTCAAAAAAATCAATTTTCGTTTACAACTCGAAAACGAAAAGATATAGCAAATTCTGGTTTTCACCAATGAATTTATCTCGAAAAAAGAGGTCGGGAAAGGTGGGTTCATTTTTCCATAGCCCTTACAGTTACCGAGATACCCTATAAAAACATCGAAATTTGCCCACCTTCGGTACAATCTCACCAAAATTGATAACTCATAATATTCAGTATGGATACAAAAGCGTCGAAATCAAGGATTTTTGGAAAAAAACTACCGATCAAATGGACTGACAATACTCTCAGAATTTCAAAAAGACTCTGAAAAAGATAATTGACGGGAAAAATTTTGCAATTAGTTTGATAGATTCACCAAAAAAGTGAAAATACCTCAAAAATTCTGGTGAGTCCAACTTTAACCTTAAATAACTTTTGAAAGACTAGATTTATCAAAAAATTATAAGAGAAGTTTTTTGTAGTGCGTTCAATTCCCTACAAAGAATGTGTCTTGGTCTTATCAGTCTGATAATCGGTTGAAGAGTTACAAATTCCAAAGCTTGAAAAAAAAGTTTCCCATGTTAATTAAATGTGAAATGGAAAATCGCGATGAGTCACCTCTTAATATTAAAATTAGGAGCTGATATTTTCACAGGCTCATTTTTTCGACATCCTGAACAATTTTTCAGAGTAATTTTCGAAAAAAAAAAATAGTCAATTTTTTTTATGCAGTCTAGTACAGGCCTCTCCAACACAAGGCCTCTCCAACCGGTGCCGGCGCGCACCGGTGCTGCACTTCGCAACACCGGTGCCTGTCCACTGCCTTCTCACTCGTCCGCAGCACAGCCGCCTTTGCGCGACAGAGACAGACAGCATCATATTCTTGCATTTAATTCCAGGTGCTTGGCCGGCGCTCGGCCGGAGCGGCAATAGCACCGGAGTTGGAGAGGCCTGGTCTAGTATATACATTTTGGAGCGTCTGATCCGAATATGTGATCAAAAGTAACAATTCGCGGATATATTTTCACATAACCTCCAACATAACAGGTAAAGAATGTGACCAAAATGTGGCATTACATAAATTAAAAGATTAAACGAACAAAATAAAAAAATAAGTTTTTCATATGTTGAGTATTAAGACATAATCTTCAAATTGACTAAAATAAATACTTTTTAAAACAGTCCCCTCGCCTCTCACCATCGGGGGTGCCTTTTTAAAAGGTGAGTCCCCTAGCCTCTCACGTTTCAGCACACCAACAAATATATGGCATGGAATCTGACATTTCTACTACAAAACTTTTTTTATTTTGTTGGTTTAACCTTCTAATTTATGTAATTTCACATTTTGGTTATGTTTCTTATCTTTTTTTTTGGAGGTTATTTGAAAATCTATCCGCGAATTGTTACTTTCGATCGCATATTCGGATTAGGCGCTCCAAAATGTATATACGTATGCTCGCCAGCTTAAACTTCTAATTTACTTGATAAACGTATTTATGTTTTTCAATTTCAAGATGTTTTTTCAGGTTATGTATTAATGCACGGCCTATGGAACAATTTTGATCTCAAAATCGTGTTCAGTATACGAAAAAACATATGGAATGGTATAATACCTTTCTACTACAAAACTTTTTTTTATGCTGCTTTATTTTTACATGCTTTTGAGGTTATATTTCCTTGATTTACGCAAAATCCAGACGTGATAGGAGGAAACGGACAACGGATTCTTTTCAGTGACAAAAATACGTATTAGACATCTAATCTTATTTGCGTAAAAACAAAAAAAAATTGTGGTCCTGTGTAATCACCAAGTAAATAAAGTCATTTTTACTTGTGATTTTTTAAAATTTCGAGATCTGTAAAAGTTATGATACTTTGAATTTGTGATTCATTTCACCCAGAATTTGAGTATTTAAATTTTACAATAACTGTATGTTTAAACAAAATGAAAATTTTACAAAAAGAACAAGAATAAATAGTTTTTATATTTACTTCTTATTTATAAAAATATTTCGTAAATATTTTGCAAGCCTTTTCCAGCATCTTCTGGTGAGGCACACATTTTTTTGTTTTGTTTTTTTCTTGCTATATATGATTAATATGTATTTATAGTGAAAAATCAGTGCCTAAGGATTTTATAAACATAATATAAGGATTTTATTTTATTTAAACTTCTTTAGACCGAATTAAACAAAAGGCTTAATGTAAGTTTCAAAATGTGGATGTTTCTAATCTAAACACCTATAAAAAGTAATCTTAAACATGCAACCCCAGTCAACCTAGTCTCTTAATTAACGCTAGGGAATACACGTACCTTCAGTCGGTGATTAGTACTTTCGCGAGTTACTGTCACATTTTGAGCTTGTTTATGCAGAAAAAAAAAATTGTAAAAAAACTACGTGGAAGTAAATTTTCAGTAGATAGATATTTCAATGTTGACTCTTCATTTAATTCAGAAACGCATATTTGTTTTCTCTAGCATATTTTGTCTATGCACATCTCCTATGTCATTATCTACATTTTGTTATGTTTTAAACTTGTTACCCAGATTTTTGTATTTTAAATTTGTTTTAAGAGCAAATCTCTACATTATGAAAAATAAAAACAACATACTATGTTTGCGTAAATACTGGGACGAAAAGTCGGATATCTTGAAAAGTATTTAAGATACCAAAAATATTATTAACAGATTCGAAATACATCGAATTCATATTTGTTTATATGCGTCCTAATATTTGGATTTATTGACACATACACATCGGACAATCTTTGGAGTGAAGCGTGTACGTATCGCACATCAATTCAATCAAAGTTTCTGCAAGTTGTGTTTGAAAATATTAAATAGTTTTTTTGACTTTGTGCAACAACATTGATAGTACTAAAAGTATATGCGTCTTTTGATTGCTAAAAGTTAGTGCAGCATTGCAATTAAATCTAACTGTAACAATTCAGTCAAACAAGGAATACCCGCAACTCAATGCGATGGATGTCGGACTGACGTACATTTGACTTGTGTGGGTCTATCTTAAGCCGGACTCAGACGACTGGTGTACTTGGCCAATATTTGCTATTGGCGCATACTTGCCAAGTCGTGTGAGTGGTTAACTTCTACAATCATTGGTCACTGGTGAGTACTGGCTTGTTTCCCATCGTATGTCGGTAAAAATGACACAAGTCAAAGGCATTCCAATTATTGGTATACTTGACGAGTCCATACTTGTCTATACTTGTGGTAGCACTCACACGAGTTGTGTATACTTGTGCAACCTTGCTTCGCTACTATTCAGTCTGTAACAATAAGCGTTCGGAAGAGGCTGTGTTAACATTTCTCCGTTATATCGCTTGTAATTAAAAATTAATTTAAAAAAATCAAATGTAGTTGTCAAATAAATAGTGTTAGTTTTTTTTTTTAATTTTAAATAGCACCTACTCATAACTACAAAATCCGCGCAAGCAACTATATTTTCAGAACGACCGCTATCCATGATGGTCTATACTCGTCTATTCACTCCACCAACATTGTACCAATTTGTTGGCTAATACTTTCACACGTATCGTCCGGCTTTAGGACGATAACGAGTGACGCGTAATAAGTTGCGCTATAAAAAAATAATATGCAACTCATGCAATAAATTTATGGGCGAAATTGGTGAGAAAAACTAATGTCTTGAATTAAAAACGATTTCAATAAAAGGTTTTCTAAACTCGAAGACAAAATCAATCAGATTTGTACAATTTATATTACTGCATTGAAAACTTCTGTTGATTTACCGGGTGATTTAAAAAATTCCTCAGTAAGAAACACAGGCGCGGACGATACGATCTAGAACATCTTTCAGGAGTTTAGTGAAAGAAAAAGGAGAAATAGGACAATAATATTCGGTGTACAGGAATCACAGTCAACTAATAAGAAGGATTCTTCCTGACAAAGCTATGTCTCTGATATCATCACACCACCCCCACGCCCTATAATAACAAGGTGAACTTTAATAACTTCGCGGATAATAAGACAAGGCCTTTGAAAGTAACACTGGAAAGTGAAGAATACGCCCACACAATTTCAGAAAGCCAAAAATATTAATAGCAATAATAATTTAAATACAAATTCCATATTATTTGATAGGACCCCTAAACAGATTGAGCAGTATCAGCAAATAAAAAAGAGTTTTTGATCAAAGAATGTGAAATAGAGAAACATATTAAAAACAATATATTAACAGCACTTAGAAAATTGTTAATTTATATCAACAGTGACACCCAATTCCTGTTTTTTTAGAGATTAGTTGATATTACCAAAATGTTAGTGCTCTTAATACTAAACTAGAAAACTTATTCAATGCTGGTTCTACCTCAGAATTCGATATTGTAAGTTTAAGTTAATCTCAATTTGATTCGGCGATCTAATTCATCGAGACACGTCGATTTTTATTCTCAGGGGGAATTTTTTTGGTACTCAAATCTTGATGCTAGTTTTAGTGGTGCTGTTTTATAAACTACTGATTTCAGATAACCCCATAAGAAGAAGTCATTGGGACTGAGATCAGGGGATCTTTCAGGCCATTCTATCAGTCCTTTTCATCATATCCATCTGTTAGGGAATATGATATTCAACCAGTCTCGTACGCAACCAGTCTCCTGGAGAAAAGGATGACTGCCGTATTGATCAATTTGATTTTCTAGCGATTCGGTAATGAGTATGTCAACTGTGCCTCGAAGCATATTTAAATTATTCATAAACACCAATATTTGCCTTCCCATAACTTATTATAGTACCTATCGTCTAAAATTGATGAGTATGACCTTCCCTGAATAGGTAAGGATTTTCATCGGACCGATAACGATAATTTTGCTTAACCATTTACATTTATCAGAGAGGCAAATATATTTTAGTAGATTAGGGTGTTTCATTCTCACATTATTTTACAAATCTGCAATTTTCGTTAAGGACATATTCGTACAGTTCTTGGAGTACTTGCAATTTGTAGGGATGAAACATATGCAATTTTGTTACCTTATGAATTGAGCCAATAGCAAGTCTAGTTTGGTCTTAAACTTTTCTGATTAAGGTAGTTGGATCTGCGACAAAATGTCCGAACACTTTAATTTGGGCTGCCTCGTCTAAAACTCTAGGTCCATTGCGTCTAGCATTGCCCACAGAACCAGTTGCCCTAAACTTTTGCAGAAGTTGTTGAACTAAACATTCGAAATTCTCGCTATCTTGTTAAATGTTTGAGCCCTCCCTAACGACGAGCGACTCGTCTCTGCAGTGGTTCTATGTTCTATGTCCATTTCGACGGTCCACTTCCACCTTCTGTCGTGCGGCAGGCGAACCCGGGGGTAGAGGAGCTTTGTAATGCATTCAATAAAATATGTTTTTTAAATTTAATATTATTCCACTTTCGTATTCCCCTCTAAAAGTTGTTTTCATAGTGGGGGCCCCTAGTGAGTAGTTTAGGAACTAAAGACTTGAAATTCGTGGTTTTTCAACGGTTTTGACATGTAAAATATTTCTTACAGTTTATGTGTAGTATTATTTATTTTATGAAACACTTTTTGTATTATATTATGTTACTTCTGAATTTATTCTGAATGGTACTGAAGTATTTTTTCTGATTACAAAATATAATGTTATATATTTTCTTTATTTAGTGACATATCTTTATATATAAAAATCGTGTGTGCGTCTGTTAGTAATCGTGTAACTTTTGAACAACTTGACTGATTGAGGTCATATTCCTACAATATATTTATACTGTCGAGACGATGGTTCATAGCTCTGTTAAGATCCAATAAGTCGCGTCATAGTCAAGTTATTCATAAAATGTTATATTGAAAGAGCAGGACAACGTCTGTCGGGTCAGCTAGTTTGGCTATAAATATCAAATAAGCCTCAGGAATAAAAATGTAGTAGGTTATGGTGGACTAAATAAAAATTTGAATCTGACAGTAAATGCTAGACTGAATTATTACAGAATCGACTTTTATTTATTTCAGGATAGCCTACTACAATTCCATTCCTGAGGTTTATTCTATATTTATAGGTAAACATGTCAATTAGTCAATATACAAGGTTACAATATGTTTCATAAAACAAATAATACTATACAGTAAGAGTTACCATACTGCGTACATACATAGGTGGATATTTAATACATATTAAGTGGTACATTTTTATGTCAAAGTTAGGCGAATCTAGTTACGTACAACCCAGCCCCTTTTCTTAGCGGCTCTAGACGTTGCCAGATCTAACTGTAACTCTGCATAATAGGTCTTTATAAAAACCCCTATATTTATATACTTTAATAAAAATGCATTAATGTATGATCAATAAATATAAGCCAATTTCATTTTCAGATTGTGTTGCGTATAGTAAAATTTACTGTTATCTTTTTTCAACTTAACTATCGTGAAACAATTTTAAACAGCGAATATTACTTTATACAGCTGAGCTGTGAAACAATTTTAAAATGTCTAATAGCAGAATTATGTTGATGCTACAACAGCGAAACAAGACAGAAACTACGAACAGTCACTCTTCCGGCGAGTCGAAGCAGAGTCGGACTCAGGACTATTATTCAACTTGGATAGTCGGACTATTATTGCACAGCGATAGTTCACAGAAAATATATCATAATACAATAGTGCATATTCGAATAAACGTACTAGGGAGCTAACTATCTAAGGAGCTAACTAAAGTTCAAATCTATAGAAATAAGTAAACACATAGAAATGTTCAATATTAATAATGTTCAATGTAAAATTAGACAGATAAAATATGTATATGTACATATGTATCCGTAGGAGGTTTCTGATCTATAAACTGGTAGGTACGTAGGGTATTTTTAAACATAAAAGGTCCCAGTGGTCTGACGTAACTTTGTGTGACATATGACGTCACACAATAGTTCATTTCAAGTGTTGACTCTAATGGATTCATTCGCTGAAAATTCATTCACCGCGCAACACGAAACACAATACATCCTGGGGCCTTATCTGTTTAAAAGTGCTCTGTAATATTCGAGGTTTTATAAAATGATACGTACTTCGGAAACGACTCCGAGCCGGACCTGCTTCTAAAAATCGCAGGTGTTCCGACTTCTATAGTGGGTGAAACATGTTGTCGGTATTATGCACATTAGCTCGAAGCTTGTACCGGGATTCGTCCGGCCGAAGCGAAGTTGATATTAAGTTATCCGCCAAGGATCATAAACTTTACACCTGTTTTTATGTACAAAAAAAATATTTTGAAATTCCTATGCACAAAAATGATCATGTCTCTACCAATCAGTAATTAGACCAGAACAAAATATAAAATGCTATTTCAAATTTCAACCCAAACAGCTCCATCGACAAACCGGATGCCTGCCATACGCCTGCACTAGCGATCGGATCGCGATTGGTTACTACTTCATGTTTAGGCGGTAGTGAGGTCTACTCAACAAAGGAGTTAACTTATCTATTCCCTTCATTCTGCTATGTACGCATTAGGGTGACGCGTACTGTATATAAACTGTAAGACATCAAATCAATCAAATCAAAGTCAAAACCGTTGAAAATCTATGAATTTTTAAAGGCCATAATTCATAAACTAGGCACCTAGGTACTTATTAGGGACCCTCACTACTATGGTTTTTTGAAATCATCTTTTCAAAAGATACCTAAAAATGTAATAATTTATAGGGTATTACATTTAAAAAAATATACAATATATTTTATTTACGCATCCTGTCTACAAAGTTGTATACATGCATTTACAGAAAACTGAGGCGCAACCCTGCATCGTTTATTTTTAACTCTTTTTCATATTTGCCATACTAGTAATGCCCCAGTCAAAATATAATAAAACACTCTATACATGCATACATATGTACATACATACATATACACAAACAAACAATATATACCATAGTAATGTATTGTATGAAATTTCGTTGAAGAGTGTTTGCTTTATTAATAATTCATTTCGCAGGCATGACGTACTGCGGTAAAAAAATTACAGAACTTACATTTTTACTTTTTTGACTTTTTCTACTATATTTTTACTTTTATTTATATAGATCAGAAGTGACATATTCACAAAAGTATTATCTCCAGAACCACCCAACATGAAGAGCCCTAAAATAAAACTTTTTGTTCTCTAGTTTAATTTCTCACAAAGGACCGGTCCTGACCGATAAAGGATAATACATATATGTATACGGCAACAAAAGAAGAATCCGGGAAAATTGAATAACATTGATAAGGGAAAAAGAGGACGGCAAGTCATTTGTGTAAAAGTCCAAAAGTTTAAGGAGAACTCCTGTTTTACAAACGAGGGTGTAATCGATAGCGACGTATGTAAAAATGTATCTGAATAAAAATGCCATATCCCTTCGGAATATACATACATATGATTTTATTTGATCATTTTATCATTTAGAAAATAATATAAAAAGTCATATATATAAACATACATATATAGAATAAGCTTTTAGTAATGTACTTGGGATCTGGTATCGTTGTTTCATAAGCAACACGAAAGTGTAATATGTAAGGAGGCAGTAATAGTAGCAGTAATTAGGAGCCTACAGGATGTTTATTATCTACATTTATGCATCGATTATTTCCTTATCTTGTTGGTATGTCCGTCTGTCTGTTAACCTCTTTTGTATACACGATAACTCGATAACGCTTTAAGACATTCATTTGAAATTTGGATCTCGTATGTATTCTGGAGCTGATTACATTTTGGACTTAATCAATTAAGGCGTTCAAATTTGATACACATGTACAATATATTACAATTATATTATATTACATGGCCTGTAAATGTAATTTTTTAGCTTAATAGAGTGGAATGTTGACGTAATGGTCAAATACAATTTTTAACATATATTTTAGTAATAATTAATAGACAATCAAGCCATATATGTATGTCATAAAGTTCAGATAGGTCACAAAGGTTATATAGGTCATACACACAATATCGAACATAATATAGATAAACCACATATCACACTTTTGAGAATATAACCTGAGATTTATATTATAATTTAGTAATTATTACTAAAATATATGTTAAAAATTGTATTTGACCATTACGTCAACCTTCCACTCTATTAACCTAAAAAATTACATTACAGGGTGTAATTATTACACCCTGGAAATAGCTAAAGAAAACTTCTATTCTTCCTCACTCCAACCTGCCCAAAGAATACGGGGGGTAACTAAAATAAAATAAAAGGGACATATTAAAAAATTGTGAAAACGTATATATACGGTCAATTCAATTCATATTTTTTTTCAGTACGCTGGTTA
Organism: Aromia moschata; assembly: GCA_029963805.1. Classification (NCBI taxonomy): domain Eukaryota; kingdom Metazoa; phylum Arthropoda; class Insecta; order Coleoptera; family Cerambycidae; genus Aromia; species Aromia moschata. The sequence goes on from JAPWTK010000753.1 coordinate 19,406, forward strand.
TTTGTTTTACCATGTGGAGGTTCTGTTGTAAATATGTTATAACGATCATATATGTAGATTATAAAAGCCATATATGTATGTCATAAAGGTCAGATAGGTCACAAAGGTTATATAGGTCACATACACAATATCGGACATAGTATAGATAAACCACATATCACACTTTTGAGAATATAACCTGAGATTTATATTATATTTAGAATTAGATATGGATGTGATGATTCCTCGGACAGCGGTCTTTCCATCCATCTCCCGTTATGAAATATTTGATGTTTTAAAAATTTTACAGATATGAGAGCCTGAGTAACCGTCATATTTTTTTAAGTAGAAGGTTCTCGTATTATTTTTATAATGACATAAGAACATAAAGTGCTTCACATATTATATTCATAAGGTGCTCATTATGTTGATTTTTCTTAGACGTACATTGAAAATTAAAGTATATAATATTACTAAACAGAAAGCTTATTTCAAAGTGGCGAACTCTTTGCTCCAATAACACACTTTGCTACGTCAGCGTCGGCGTTATTTATTTGTTGTTTCGATATTTAAAAATACCTAAATATTAAAACGAGGCGTTCCATTTGAACGGAATAAGTTATCTCGATTTCAAGTTTGCATAATGTAACATACTACATTGAGCAGTTGGTATAGTATTTTCGAATTTATTTTAATTTCAGAGTAGATCTTTCATTCTTATGAGATTACAAAAATTAAGTGGGAGTTACAAAGTAAAAAAAAAAGTTATATCTACGGTCGTCCCAAACCCTAACATCTGTTAATTCTTTAAACATTAACCCTAGAATACTATACTGGTTTTGATATACGTGACTACTATACTGTAGTAAATTTTACGAGGTTAAAAAACGAGAATATAAAATGCTCATATTTATTATGAAAGAAGTACAAAACTAAAGACACTTTACTTACATAGTGAGTAACACAATGAACCATGTACATACATGCATTTTTTCTACTGCGCTGCGCGGCGAATTCGGTACAGTAATTTCCCCGATGCGTTCCGCATATTGCATGTTTACACTGCACGCAATAGGTCGTGGTCATCCGTCTTAGTTTACTTGGGCAGTAAAAACAACTGTTCGCTTTTTTTCTTGAGGGGTTGTATTTTCATTTACCGCATCTACCTTCAGTATTTCACAAATAGTTTGTCGAAAATATCGCCGTATGCTTGGATTCTGTGCTCTATCCACGGTTTTGCAAGGCTGTGTGCCAAATCAATCATGTATCCTTCGCGTGGTAAAGGTTTTTCGTTTTTTTAAATGTATTGTAACAATATATAATATACGAATTAATACTCGCTGAATTTACCATTCCGTAAAACACGCATAACGGCCATCTTCTGTTTTTTCTGCTAAAACTCATATTCGAAGAAAGTTGGTCAAACGTGCCAACTCCTCTTGACTTTTTATCGCGGAATTTTAGACAATGGACGATCCTCATCTGTTGAAATGGATCCGGCTTCTTGTTTAACACTTTATGCTACTATTGTTGAACTACGTGCGCCAGCAACATCCTTGGCAACATTTGTTGTACCATGTGTAGGTGAACCTGGTGCTGGTGAATTATGACGTGAATTATGTCGTTTAGATCGCTGTTATCATCGTCTGAGGTAAGCTCCTCAACTTCTAAATTATCTTCTTCCCAGTCACTTCCACTATCACTATAGGTTTCTAGAATATTATCTTCCCCATTAATTATTTGCTCGATTTCCTTTTGCATTTTAAGTTCGGTCAAGGTGTCTCTGACGCCATTTTTCCAAAAAAAAATCGATTAGTACCACAAAAATAATAAATCACAGGAGAAAATATTCTTACTTGTGGAGAGAATGGAATGGTATCGGAAATTGTACAATTCTCAGGCATGGTACGGTAACACTATTCCGTAGTAAAATTGACGACGATTTTTCAAAATAATCACTACCGGAAAATAATTGCAAACGTTCACCCACATTAACATACACCTCACGACTAGTTGGGAAGGTACTGAGAACTTCGAAATGACCGCTTTGCCGAAAGAGTCCGAAAACAAAGAAAATTATCCGACCGCGGTAAATTTTACGACTGAATAGTATTCTACGGTTAAATATCTCCAAAATGGTTGGGTTTAAGTATAGGTTGTGTATAGGTTTTTAACTCAAAATGTTGTGCTCTTTCCTTTGTATAGAGTGTAAATATATAGAGTATTCCACTTAAAATAAATGAGGTATCGGAAAAAAAGTACCAAAAAAGGTACAAACAACGTCGCATATTACATTTTCATACTTATTTTTTTATGAAACAACGATTCTACCAACCAAATACACACTAAAAACTCGCCTGCTATAACCTTTTCAGTAAGTTTTCTCATTTTCATTTAATTGAATGCTTTTCTTAAGAGTCCTGTTAATAACTTGAAAAATTTTTTATTCTTCTATCATAAATATATAATGAGAATCTACATGCAAAATTAATTGGCACAGATCTAATAAATACACAATTAAAATAAAATTCGGTTTACTAATTATTGGATTTTGTTGGAATTAATAATAATAAATAAGGTATGTGTCAGTTCGTAAAATAAAATGAAACCTCAAAGCCGATTTAAACATCTATTGTTCAACTAGTATGTCGGTTAACATTAATAGCTGCTATATTTCACCACGTCTCGATATTCAATGCCTCTGTCTCCCGTTATTCCCCTCCGTGTCCCATATAGCTTGGTCAGCTACATAAAATCACCTCATGCCGATCACGCATGAATTCTCAGAACAAGGCCTTGTTCATCTCTGGTTCTTAACACGGCCTTTCCTGACATTCCTGAGTGTCCTCACTCAGGTACTCGGCACAAGAATCTGAAATTGTACAAACGTCTAAGACAGAGTAACTGATATGGCAAACGAGTTAACTTAATACGAAATATCAATTCTTGGCGGGATCTCCATGTAGCAGCTATCGAACCTATATCCTAAGAATGGATTAATGAACTGGGCCCAGTTTATCACTAAGATTAAAATAATAAAATTGATTAACAACTTATATTTAACATAAAGACTATGAGTTTAAATAAAGAAAATAAATGAGTTGGTCACGTCCACAGTATACCCTGTACCCGTATACCTCAGTGACCCCAGGAATATCTTGCGAATATCACTAACCATCTGACCACAAATTATGTTACCGCCAGCATATAGTACAACTACTATACCTGACCACAAGATGTGTTACCGCCAAAAGTCCATAGCGAGATATTCACAAAATACACCTGACCCTTACCACAACCAGCATAAACTCTTCACCAGTTACTTCCTAGTCCAACTGGATCCATGGCTTAATGTTGTCCACTCCAACTACCCTAGACCAGGTGATGCCAGGAATATCTGCCACTTGGTGACGGTCATTATCCAGGACTTTCACAATCCTGTCCTCGTCTCCTTGGACCGGTCGCGCACCGGTGACCTCCTCCTGATGCTACCTCCAACCCTCGACCTCCTTCTGGATCGGGAGCGTCTGTCCCTCGACCTGGACATCCTCCTGACGTGGCGATGATATATTTTACCAGTCACCGCTTCCTCGAGAGCGGCCAGAAATCCCTCTGGTAGAAGATCGTACCGTCGGCGTCGTCCCACGATCACGTCCTTTGTGACGGCGGCTACGACTCCGTCGATGACTTCTGTCCGGAGAATCCACAGAGTCCGATCTGCGACTTCGCCCTCGCCGACGGCGCCTCACCGCGGAAGTACCCCTTCTTTCTTCGGATGACATAATTATAAGTGTATCCCACTTTCTGATGTTAAGTTCGTAAAATAATATGAAACCCCAAAGCCGATTTAAACATCTATTGTTCAACTAGTATGTCGGTTAACATTAATAGCTGCTATATTTCACCACGTCTCGATATTCAATGCCTCTGTCTCCTGTTATTCCCCTCCGTTTCCTATAGGTATAGCTTGGTCAGCTACATGACATCACCTCGTGCCGATCACGCATGAATTCTCAGAACAAGGCATTGTTGATCTCTGGTTCTTAACAGTCGTATATTACATTTTCATACTTATTTTTTATGAAACAACGATTCTACCAACCAAATACACACTAAAAATTTGCCCGCTATAACCTTTTCAAAAAAGTATTCTCATTTTCATTTAATTGAATGCTTTTCTTAAGAGTCCTGTTAATAACTTGAAACATTTTTATTCTTCTATCATAAATATATAATGAGACTCTACATACAAAATTAATTGACACAGATCTCATAAATACACAATTAAAATAAAATCCGGTTTACTAATTACTGGATTTTGTTGGAATTAATAATAATAAATAAGGTATAAATTTATTTGTAGGTAGTTTCTCCCCTAAACTTTCTCCTCTTGAAACTGCATGAATTGTATAAGAAGATGGGAAAGAGAATAATAAAATAATTAGGTAAACATAATTAAATTTTTAAACTTTTCTCATTCCGTAGACTTTATTTGATCAGTTGAAGAACGTAAAAGAAGTAGGCACTAGGCAATTGGGGCGCAATACAATTTAAGCAAATGCGTCCAAATTAACTCATTTGCTCTCTTCAGATCATTAGGTTGCCGATTTAAAAGAAAAATGCGAATTTCTCAGAAAGAACCATAAGAATGACTTGCCATTGTCTGAAAACAAAGCAGAATGTTAAAGTCGCATTAATGCACTCGATTTTTTGCCCTTCATATATACAGTACAACTTCGTTAATCCGAACACACTTTAATCCGAACGGAGCAATCATGAAGTTATAATCCTAATGTCACCTCGATAATCCGAACACTAATAAGGAAAGGCTCGTCGCCGCTCTTAAATCGCAACCAGTGTTTGATACAGAATTTGAACAGTTTGAACACAGTTTTCCGTCCGATCCACTTTTAAGTCCGTCCGATTCAGTCTTTTTACTCTTATTCATTTTACAAAATATTTTTAAGCGAATGGAAAGGGCACTGTTTCTTCAGCTAAAACCTTTACATATTCTCTTGCTTAGCTGTGACATGGACTGAGATTTGTATCTTGTCAATGTATATACAAACGTAACTATCATGTTAAATACCCTATCTGGGTCTCGTCTATTTGTGCTAGTACCTATATATAAGAGAATTATTGTAAGCCTTTATATAGTGTGCAGCAAAAGTACTCAATAAATTCATTTTTGACGTTATGACAATAATTAATTTTTGACATTGATTCATTTTTGACGTTATGATAATAATAAATTGATGATAATTAATTTTTAAACTAACTTATGAAACTTACTTACTTAAACTTTACTTGTCACGTGACGTTACTTGTCACGTCACCTTCAGTAAGGGGGGGGTCATACGGCAAGCATAAAATGACGCCTATTTCATAGATATTTTATTATATATTATCGTATATTCACATAGATATTTCAAGAAATAGCTCAATCTCGCTATGTTTGACGCCGCTGGCTTTTTGGAGTTTCCCACCGTTGGCTTTTGTGTTCGGAGGTCTTCGGCCCTCGTTGCCTAGGTCCTCGATAACAAAATAAAACCTAATAGCATAAAGCCTCTAATCCTAAACCTAACAACTTTTAAGCAAACATTGTGTAAGGAATTTAGTTACAAATGTTCGAGCTACCATTGTATTACATCACGTCCCAACCGAATAACTTGGAACCTGCATACCTCCAAACCTGCAAACTCACACGTCCAAACACCAAACATACCAACCGTAAAACTAACGTAGCATACAACTAACTGTACGTTTTAGGTTAGGCATCTTAGACTATGTTAGGTTAAAAGTTAATAGGTTTTGGGACGAGACGGCACAGGCTATTTTAGGTTTAGTTTTGTTAAGTTTGGGGCTAGAAGTATTAAACTGTGTTCTGTTAAATTCTGTTTGGAACTAAGTTAGAAGTTTTGTGAAAGTAAATTAATAGCATGAAAAAAACCAACAAATCGAAATCACCATATCTATAAACACAAAAATAGTTTATTCTGAAACAAAAAAATCCTTTTAGACTGAAAATTATTATCAAAAAATATCAAAAATGCCAAAAAAATGGTCAAATATTGGTCCTATTTGTTCACCCTTTTTCAAGAACTAAAAAATCGAATATTCCATGTCGATAAACATAAAAATAGTTACTCTGAGGCAAAAAATCATTTTTAAATGAAAATTCTGGTCAAATATTGACTCTATCTTATGACCATTAGATTGTTTTAAATTTTGGACAAAACTACTTTTCAAAGAGTAATATGTTGAAAAAATTACAAAAAATGGTTAACAAATGGCCATTACTCATTTTCCTACAACTTTCAGACTTTGAGACCCCGAAATTTCGGTTCAGCGGGTCATAAAACGTAAAGATCGCTAATATTTGCTAATAAAATACTTCATAGACAGAGGCCTACATGCCGGGATTGAGCTATTTCTTAAAATATCTATGTGTAGGCGCCATTTTATGCTCGCCATATTGAATTAAAAAAAAAAAAAACTCGAAAACGGCCAAAACACTATTTTCCGCAGCGCTTTTTTTTTGGGTAAACCACTGTTCCGGTTGACATGGAATATCCCATATAAAGAGACATCCAAAAAAAAAACGTCATCAACGTTGGCTATGAACAAGAGATAGAATCGAATCGAATACCTCGAAATAGAAACGAAACGAATGAAAGAGATAATCGATTACCTTACAGACTGAGTTGGTATTAAAAATTAACAAAACAGATTCTGAAATGGTCTATGCCATTAGGTTAATATGAAATCATAGTTCAATGATAAATAAAGAATGTGAATTTAGAAAATATAGATAAAAGTGAATTATTCATTAAAGATTCAACGAAAGTGTATGATATTATGTCATTAAGTAGTACGTTTACTAAAGTTTTAGTAAAATAATCCACACACATATTTGAGACGATACTGTTTCTCGGAACAAAATTCCAATTACAATTATAATATTTCTATTTTTGTCCGCATAACGCTCACTCAATACTTTTCTACAAATAAAAACAAAGCAACGGAAACGTTTACATATGTCTAAAGTAATAATACCCTTCTCAAATAAAAGCCGTTTTACGTAGCGCACTCAGCTTTAAATCGGGCATATTTGCCGAAAGGTAATCAAGTTAAAAATAAATTAGTAAATGAACGGAGGGTAGAAAAGCAGTTAGTAACCAGCATTCGAAATGAATACGAAACACGGGGAGAAATCGCGAAATTCAATTTAAAAGGTTTGGGCAAATCAAAGAGCGAAACTAACTTGCCCGAGTAATCTTCAATTAAGTCAATTAAGCGGAAAACGAAGATATATTAGCTTTATACTTTGATTTATGGGATAAATATTCATGATTATGCAATATAGACCATCTGTGATTATAGAAAACATACTCCAAATGTATTTTTTTTCGTGAAAATATATTATGTTGTTTTTATATTCAAATATTTTGTGTGCTTTGGAATTTCGGGTGCTAGATTTGTCTCAGATAACAATAACCTCAGAGTAAATTTTCACCTGCAGATCCACATTTCCTACATATGTCTTCGACGTCGTCTCTCAGGATATGCTTCTGGTCATTTCTTGTTTTTATAACCCTGTCCTGAATAGCAGTCAAAAAGCCTTCGGTTTCGGGGTACAGATAGCCGTTGGTAAGCCATTGTAATGAATTATCTTTGTCGATGTAATCTGGCTGTAGCATTTTGGAAAACGGCCATGTAAAGCCTGTTCCATCCATTGCGTCTGGAGCTCCTCTTCTGCTGGTATGTCGACCAGAAGAAGTTCACATCTTAGGCTCAAAGGCGTGTATCCAGAATCCTCTCTTGCAACTGCTGTTGGTTAGTAGTTTTTCTCCTTATGGAAGTTTCTTGGCTAAGGCACTGATGTTTTATAAACATAAAACATATAGGAGAGGTCTACTAAATAGTAGACCTCTCTATTATATAGTAGAGTCTAATTAGTGAAGAGTTAGTGTATAAGTGTCTGAACTTAGTTGGGAGTCTCCTGTTGAGTCGATAGAACTCGACGAGATCAGTAACGGACCACTTAACGATTCTGACAGAGCATGTCAACGCTGAGATAGCCCACGAGCTGATGGCTTTAATTAGATTGCCTCCAGATAAAAGCGTATTCAGCAACATTATCACGCGGTTCTTATGTTTCTCTTGAAATTCTTTCTTCAGTTGTGTATGGTTGAGATTGTTATCTTGACACATTCCTTAATAACAGTATTGTTCTTCCGGTGGTAGTTGATGGATGTCGGCATACACCTCTGGGTTGTGATGAGGTGCTCCCTTAACAATTCTTAATGTGACGCATTTATCCAGGCCAAATTACATCTTGATGTCGTCGCTGAAGTTTCTAGTAGTTTCAATGAGGGCCTGGAGTTTTACCTTGGCCCCACTGAATAGTTTTAGATCAGTCATTGCAGGTGAGTGAGTGTTGCTCGGCTTATCATGTTGATCTTGTACCCAGCTGTTGTTTTATTCCGTAGTGTAGATAATGGGTTGAGTGCCAGACAGAACCAAACCGGTGAAAGTGAATTCCCTTGGAAGATTCCGTTCTTGATCTCAACTTGACCTGTATTCCCTCCAGAGACCCAAATGTTTGTTTTCCATGACTGCATACGAGGCTGGAGAAAATCTTTTATCCGATGGCAGACTTTATAAATTTCCAGGATTTTAAATAGCCAATCATGAGGTACCGAGTCGAACGCCTTGCTGTAGTCGATGTAACACATATGCAGGTTGGTCCTTTGTACTTGGGCTTGTTTCAATATCATATCGTTGATTGTCAGTTGATGTTTACATCCCCTCCATCTCTGATGCATCCCTTTGATTCTTCCTCAAAGATATTGTTTTCCAAGCAGTGACGATAAATGTTTTCATATATGATGGACGTGAATAACTTATATATTGTGGACAGACACGTGATGGGTCTGTAGTTCTTCGATTGTGCACCATCACCCTTTTTAAAAAGCATTAACGTGTTGCCTGTCGTCATGAATTCAGGTAAAAATGTTGATCGTTGATCGTTTCCCTTAAACACTTTGCCAGAATATCATGAGAGCAGGTAGGTGCTTCAGCCAGAAATTCCCGTCGGGGCTCGGCGCATTCCAGTTTTTGGTCCTCTTGATTGACGTCCTCTTTTTTAATACTTCCGACAGTCATTTGGTTGAGATCTTCGTTGTGTTTTTCAGTTTCCTCAATCCATGGTCTGCATTATTGAGATTTATTTGGGCCTTTCTAGCTATGCCTTGTGTTTTAGCCATGACCTTTAGCAAGTCGTTTCCTGATAGCAGTTCACTGAGGACATCACCCTCAGCTCTATGCTCGTCAATGTTCTTCTCAAGCATCTTCCTTCACATTAGGGCACCACTGTCCTTGTTCCTTCGGTTTGGGTTCGGCGTGTATACTTGTTGTCCATTCAATTCAAGGATGAGTGCTGATGCACAATATACACCCAAATAAGCCTTTTGCATATCAGCAATTGTCTGAATTTAATTAGGAGTCGCCTGGTAAGTCGGTCGAACTCATCGAGATCAGTAACGGACAAATTAACGATTCCAAAAGAGTATGTTAGCACTGGGACAGCCCACGATAAGATTGCCTCCAGATAAAAGTGTATTCAGCAACTTTGTCACACAGTTCTTATATCTCTCTTGGAATTCTTTCTTCAGGTGTGTGTGGTTGATCTTATTATCTTGACACATTCCCAGGTAACGGTACTGCTCTTCCGGTGGTAGTTGATGAATGTCTGCATACACCTCTGGGTTGTTATGAGGTGCTCCTTTCACAATACTCAGTGTGGCGCGTTTATCCAGGTCAAAGAACATTCTGATGTCGTCGCTGAAGGTCGTAGTAGTTTCAATGAGGGCCTGGAGTTTTGCCTTGGACCCACTGAATAGTTTTAGATCATCCATGTAGAGTAAGTGAGTGAGTGTTGCTCGGTTTCTCATGTTGATCTTGAACCCAGCTGTTGTCTTATTCAGTAGTGTAGATAATGGGTTGAGTGCCAGATAGAACCAAACCGGTGAGAGTGAATCACCTTGGGAGATTATCTTCTTGATCTCGACTTGACCTGTGTCCCCTCCAGAAACCCAGATGTTTTTTTTAAATTAATGCATAAGATGTTGAAGAAGAGGTCTTATCCGTGGGCAGACTGTAAATCTCCAGGCAGTGGCGGTTGGTGATATTTCAGTTAGCCATATCTTGAAAATGACGCATGGGACCTACTTCACTTTTTAGGTGATGACTATATACATGATACACCTCTTATGATACATCTCTTATAGAAAGGATTTATAGTGAAAAACCCGTCAGCAAAGTTTGCGAAATTATTTTCAAAAAAACTGCAGAACACCCTGGGATCTCAGTATCGCTTTGTGGAATATTTGCAATATATTTTTTTTCATAATCTAGAAACAAATATAAGAAGAGATTTTTCGATTTGTTACAAAATATTTTTTTTCAAATAGTTATGGCCATTTTAATTTTGGGTAACAAAATGTTCCTATAAAATTAAATCGAAAAACCTCTCCTTATATTTGTTTCTAGATTATGAAAAAAAATACTGCAAATATTCCACAGAGCGTTACTGAGATCCCAGGGTGTTCTGCAGTTTTTTTTGAAAATTTGTTCGCAAACTTTGCTGATGGTTTTTTTCACTATAAATCCTAAAAAGTGAAGTGGGTCCCATGCGTCGTTTTCAAGATATCGCTAACTGAAATATCACCAACTGCCAGCGCCACTGTCTCCAGGACTTTAAGTAGCCAGTCGTGAGGTACCGAGTCGAAAGCCTTACTGTAGTCGATGTAACACACATGCAGGTTTCTTTGTCTTACGTGGGCTTGCTTCAATACCACAGCGTCGATTGTCAGTGGATGTTTACACCCCGCTGCGCCTCAGATGCATCCCTTTTGTTCTTCCTCAAAGATGTTGTTTTCCAAGCAGTTCGAAAAGGCTCAGTTAGTCAGATAGGTACTCCAATGATTTCCCTTTAATATGAATCCAATAACTGAAAAGGTTTTAACATTTTCTGAGTAGGGGAGAGTCTGCAACAGTGGCCACGCAGGAACAGTGGTCACTTTCGTGCTATATTTTCATTTATAAAGAATAGTGGCTGCCACCCACTGCAGAGGGGTCCAAGTAACATCCTAAGAATATTAACGCGTAGTATCCTTGAGCTTTAATGTTTCTTCTTTTTGTATGAACTTAGCTTTAAGTTGACCACATGTATTAAAATACAACGCGCGGTGAAAATTATGCGTAGCGAATAAATACTTACATATCGAAGTGGACTAATAGTGACGATTTATACTTAATATATGTAAGCGTTTATTAATATAACAATATTTTGATTATATTAAATAGCTTTTGTAATTAGCCATTGATTCAAAAAACCTGTAGGTGATGAAACAGTGGTCAGATTAAAATTAGGTACAGTGGCCACTACTTTATCATATTAATAAGGGATGACTGCTGTACGAATTTAGGTTCCTAAAATTTAGGGACCTAAATTCACCCGCGGACTAGATACAATTTTTAAAAATATCAATATCAATTTGGTTTATAATTCTAAAAATAAACTACAGACGCTTTTGGGTAACCCCAAAGACAAAATCGACAATAACGAAAAGTCAGGAATATACGAAATAAGTTGTAAAGATTGTGATCAAAACTATATTGACTAGATTTAAAGAACACATGGCTCATTTGAAATATGGCAGAACAGAAACATCTTGTGTTGCTCAACACGCTTTTGACAACAACCATGGGATAGACATAAATAATTTAAAATTAATTAGAAATGTAACAAAGAGTAGACAGTTGGATGCTTTTGAAAGTATAGAAATCATTAAGTGTAACAATAGTATGAATAAGGACAATGGTCCGATACCCACCAGTCCACTGTTTGCTCTGATAAACAAAGACAGTTACGGTTCAGTGAACCATGGCAACACATTTGGTATAAATAGTACAAGTGTGTAGGCTAGAATTCAGTTTTAATCTTCTCCTGAAGATGCCAACTTGGTTGGCGAAACGCACGTCGAGAAAAGTGTAGTAGTTCGGTGTTTCGTGGAAAACGTCCAGTTTTTTATTTCTACTCCGAAGGTTCCAGTACCAACTCCAGGATTATTTGTATTATTATTTTTGTGACATATTTTTAACATGATATATCTATTCTAAGAAATATCGCTCGTTTACATTGTTTTCTATTTTTTAAACAGTAAAGGCCACTGTACCATATCCTAATGGCCAGTGTACCATCAGAGTAGGTACAGTGGCTACTTTATTTTAAATTTTTGTAACTCCTAAATTTTAGTTAAATATTATTTTTTTTCAGTCTTAGAGTGAAAATCTGTAGAGGAGAATGTAGAATTTGTCACCGTGCTATCAGGGTGGAGGAAAATGGTTAATTCCTGCTTTTATTACAATTTTTTTAAAAAGTGGCCACTGTTCCACACTACGCCTAATTCACGGTTTTTGAAAGGACCGCAATTTTACTTTTTTAGTGATATTTTTGTACACAATTGACATATCACCTTCATCTTGGGCTTATTAAACGTTAAATTTCACAAGCTGTAATCCTATTAGAAACAAAAAAATCAATATGTAATACAAAAATTATCAGAATTTAAGTGTGTTCAAGAAGTCAAGAATTCAAAAAGTGGGTGTCCAAATATTTTGTTTATCCACTGTATTTAATTGTGAACGAAATTAATACAGTGTTATTTGGATGATATTCCTATAGTTGCCTTATAATTAATATAATCCTGTAATTCCAATATAATTGTGTACAATAGTTAGGTTAATTTTATAAATGAATGTCCCCCCCCCCCCCTTCAATTTTGTATCGATATTTTGATTATATTAGGTTCACCATTGCAATCAGTGGAGAGGTTGTCTTTTTACACTGAATTGTATTATATTTAACAAGTATATTATACATAACAAATAAGGCATTCCATAATTACATATAATGACGTTACGAACTTAAAATAATCATCATAAATTATGATTACAAACATGTTCTTAAAGATAATTTCACCATCCTGAAAGACAAGTATTAATATCCAAACAAAACAACCTGCTAACACGATACAAAAGCTTTTAGTCGGGTTGTAACGCCAGATATAATTTAAACAAATACGTAATATAAAAATGAAATAAAACTCGTGCCAATTATTGTTGGTGATACAAACATTCTTGTGGAAACGCGTATCACGTATTTTAAAATAGTTTTAACGGTAATATTGATTAGTAATATAATTTTAGCACTTAGTAGAACGTTATTGAAGAAAAATTAAGAAATTGTTCCAACTGAGAAAGTTCGAGAAACGAACACAATTGGGCCGCATAATTAACGATAGCTTACTAAATAACCTACTTTCATTATTTCAACGTTCATAGAGTTCATCACGGCAAAGGAACTTTTGATAATCTGTATAGCGACCAACAATTATCCGCTCGCAAGTTCTCGGCGTGAATAAATGTATTTGTCTAAACCCATTATTACCCTTTAATTTCCTAAAGTTGGAAAAGAAATATATCTTCCAGAAACCCCACTGTTCCACCGTGTTAAGAGGATAAGCCTTCCCAGTCTAAATGTTCATATACATGTATATTATCGAAGGAGAATAACAAGTTTGTCTCATTGGTTTGCATTTTTTTTTCATCGTACATATGTGTATTACTTCTAGAGAGCGGATTTAAGAATACATTTTAGGACACAATTTATTAATATGTACGTAATGTACTATTACTATTGTAATGGTTAACTACTGTAATGTGTTGAGGAATACATGCTACGATACGACATACATTATTGTTATTTCGGTGACTATATACACCCATTCCTGCAGTAGACAGTGATGAGTTGGTTACCCATCTTCACCCAGAAGTCTCAGGCAAGGGGAGAACATTTATTTTGTCCCAGAACGTTCCTAACAATGTGAGAAGTTTGTAATAAGATTACCTTCTCGCCACTTCTAATGATGTTATGTTATGAGGCGATGTTCTTGGTGAATCTGGTCATCATCACTCCTGTCAATATCACTATGGCGTATGTATCTACCTTCTATAGTCTCCAAAGGCACCTCAGCTCGTTTTGCTAGGTTCTCATATTTCGTTAACTTCTCTCGTTCAGCCTTGTGAATGTTGTGGGTAAGTGGCACGGTGATGCCAATGATGTTCCCCCTTTGCTGTTACATGTTTATCAGTACAATATCTGATTTTGACAGTTTCTTCAAGATAAAAAGTGCAGATAACTTTTATAACTTATCCTTAACTTATCCCAGTAATCCCAGTAAGGATAACTTATCGTAACGATGAGAGGTAACTTATCCCAGTATATCAATTACAGCTATGCTATTTCTGATTCCAGCAGTTTTAGGGGTATTTTTGTACTGTAGTATGGTGGAATCGTCACTAAAAGACAATGCTTGAGCGCCAATTGTTGGTGGACTATATTTGCAAACATATACACCGGGTAGCTCAAGGAGTCGGGCTAAGTTCATATCTTAAAACCAAATTAACGGATTTATTTGAGATTTGAAACTTTTATACCAGAATTAATTTCCAACCAAGTGACGGCAAAATCTAAGATGGCCGACTTCGGGTTTCACTGAAAATGACACTAAATCCAGTATTTTAGATGGGATTCCCTATTTCTTGAATATTTTTATTTTATGCGTCAAATTACTTAAAACTCAAATGCCAAATTCGTTTTGGTAGTGGATTTTTTTGTATCAAAATTTTTATACTCAACGTATATGACTGCGACACTGCTCTAAGTACTCAAAATAAATATCGTTTTCAAGATACAAGCTTGGCTCGAACTTCTGATCCACCCGGTAATGCCTGGCGATATGTATAGTTCTATTACTTTTCGAAAATTTTTCGTCAATGTATCCCTTCAAGCAAGGGACTCAAAAAAATGTATTTGCGTGCAGGGATCGCTAATCTTCCTCGTCAAAGTTGGCAAAGTTGATTTTGAAAAATCGTTAACTTTAGCCTTCCAGTACGCATTTCTCATCAACTCCAAATCTCACAAAAATTTAACTGGGTGGAGTACTTGATACCTAGAACAACCCCTCACGGGGATTTTCTTGGCCCGAACTTCTGTGATTTTCTACAGCCTTCTGAATATTGGCAAAATTAACAAAAATACTGTCTTTTAAATTTTATAATGAAGCGGATAATCCGATTTTTATTGTTCAATTTAGCTCTATTTTGAGAGAAATATTTTTGAAATTACGTCCTTATAATGCAGATAACCTAAAAAAAATTCCTGAGTGCATTTTCAAATTTGTGATTCGTATATTTAAATTAACTTTTTTATTTAGTCATTTCTCTTTTTTAAAGTTATTTCAATCTTGTTTATATTTATATAATTATTTACGTTTTTCGTAAAAGTCGATTTAAAAATGAATATGGCAATTATTAATTTTATTTGTTTTCTTATTATATAAGTATTTATATTTGTCGTAAAATGAAAATAATTGGAAGAAATTAGTTTATTTTTTACTACTTCTGATGAAATTGGCTTATTTACAGTTACCAACTATAAAAACAGATATTCACCAAACGTTGAAAAATGATTGAAACGTCATAATTCACTACTATCGCTAGTGTTCTAGTCTTCTTGCTGATAACCATGAGTAATATAGACTTGCGGGTAAATTAGATGCTTTTTAATGAGTTTTATTAACTATACTGACTGAGAGATGGCGATAGTAGTGAATTATGGAGTTTCAATCATTTTCCAACGTTTGGTGAATGTCTGTTTTTATAGTTGGTTACTGTAAATAAGCCAAGTTCATCAGGGTGCTTATCCTCATCCGAGGAACAAAGTTGAGAGAAGTGACCATTCCATCAAACGAAAAGGAGAGCTCCCCGTTCTCTTACAATTTTAAACGGCATTCTCAACCGTGCGAAAAATACAGACATTGTTGCCATATATACTAGTGTATTCAAGACTACTTAGTAGTCTATTTAGTTTATATAGTAGTTAATATATGTCAAATACGTTATTATTGAACTACATTTCATCCGTCATTCGTATGAATTACCAATATGTTTTGTGCGTGCCAATGTTCATGACAGTTTGATTTTAAGTTTTGTGTTTCTAGGTATAACCGTATGCATCGTACCCTTCTTATCTGTTAATATTTTAAATTACTAAATTTTAGAATAAGGAGCCTTCGACAAGCAAAGTTATAGATCATGAATACATAACCACTTCAATAAAAATATCGGAGATAACCAAAACAATGAGGGTCGTAAAATCATTGGACATACCAGTATCAAATCAATTAGTAACATCCATTGAAAAAAAGGAATTCATTACCAGAAGACTATTATCAGGAAGAATTGAAATTTCCAGTATGTATGAATCCAGAAAGAAACACAGGCATATCGACACTAATCAAAATTAAAAATATTCTCATGAAATAATGTTATGCATTTATCTGTAACCATTTTATTTATTACTAGCGACCCGCCCCGGCTTCGCCCGGTTTACGACATCACATTAGAAACCTCTAAAATTATCAGTGTTTCTCAAGTATATTATGCATATATTATACATATAAACCTTCCTCTTGAATCACTCTATCTATTAAAAAAAACTGCATCAAAATCCGTTGCGTAGTTTTAACCCTTATGCGGTTAAGGTATTTTTCTGACGTGGCCGGTTAAGGTGTGTCCGTCGGACACTTGGACGTATTTTAATTATTTATCGACAATTAAACATTAAATATTCAAATATTTAAAATAACATTTACGTCCTTTCAAGTATAACATAAAATACAAAAATATTTTAAAAGATTTATAAACATTTTTTACACAGAAAAAAATATAAAATATAATATTGTAAATAAATAAATGTAAATTATTTGGTTTGGAATTATGCTGGAGTGTTCATTATCCCTTTGTTTTTGCCGTGACTTTCGATGGGCACCACGGTTTTGACGGGAGGAATATTTCTTCTTGGGAAGGACAGTTCTACCTCCTGGTTCCGCGCATTTTTTAAACATGTTTACATCTTTCAGGTCATGAAACAAATGACTTCCTTTTATCAATTTGTTCTTTAAATTCAAAATCAGAAAATAATTTCCGAAGCCAGACCATGTTCCGTATTTCTATGCGTTATCTGGTCCGCTTCCTCTTGTTCAGTTTCAGCACCACTTTCATAATCGGTCAAATTATATTATTTCTTCTAATTGTTTTCGGTCGCTTGGTCTTCGTATTTATTCATATTACTAGAAAAAAAATAATGCTTTTGTTAACTTTATAATCAGAAGAAACGGGTGTATTATAATATATAATATATAAATAATAATTTAAGAGTTGAATCAATTTGTCGTAAATTTTTACTAATGTTACAGGTAAAAACAAATTACTGTGAAAAGAACGCAATTAGTTGTTCAAGTATACAAAGCTTTTACATACCTTTAGGTAATATTGGCACTATTTTGTCAAAAATCACAGGAACAAATTAATAGACGTCTGTTGGAGGCGTTGACAGAAACTTAAATGCACTCTCAACACGTTGCAACGTCCAGTTCTAACACGTTTTAACTCGTTGCACAGACATGTCCAACGGACACACCATAAACACTTATGAATGAAAAAACTTTAAAATTTATTTTTGTACATGTATATATAAACATTATTTTTTTTATATATATGCAAAGTGTTCAGTACCCCCAAAGGAACGAAGTCACGGAGGGATACTGTTCTAGGTGGAAAACAAATACAAAAAAAATTGGTTTAAATTCGCCAAGGTGTCCGACAGACACACCTTATCCGGTTAAGGGTTAAAGATCTAAGCATACATAGGTAGTAGATAGATAGGGACAGACAGTGGGAAGCGACTTTGTTTTATACTATGTTATGATTAGTAAATAATCTCAGATCCATGTTCCTGATTTCTGAAGGTGTTACGAGAAATAAAAGTCTAGAAAAAAAGAGAAAAGACTATTAGTGGTAAGAATAGTTACATAGTAGCAATCAAGCTCTTTAATAAACTACCAAATAATATCAAAAACATTAGAACTAAAAATAAGAAGAAAAAAATAAAAGAATGGATAATATCCTCTGTTATCTAATTAATAAAATTAGAATAGAAACTTTCATACGAAAAAACATATACAACGAAGAATAGTGCCGTGCACACTAAGTTACCAATTTATATTTATATTTGTAAATATATGTGTACAAATTTAGTTTTACTTTAGTTTTAAGATTTTTTTTATTGTACCTGTCCCACCAACAGATAATATTGTTTATCTCTGTGCGAGTTGTGAGGAGTCGTATGGCTCTTGTGTAACTTGATCTGGTGAATAAATAAATAAATAAATCTATACATATCTATGTATCTTTTCAATGAAAACTGTTTTATTTTAATTGCATAACTTTTATTTAACAAAAAACCCGTTAAGTCCGTATTTGACCAAACTAGAGATATCGGAACAATTAAGCCAAAAACTAGTAGTATTGTAAGAATAATTACAATGCAATTTGTACTGCTCTTTAAATGAGCTTTTTAGTTTTAGCAAACTAACTAGTTTGATGAAAAAAGCAGAGTTTTCCTTTGAAAATAAATGTTAATATTAGATATCTCGACAATTACTTTTTTTGGACTTTTTGCAATGAGCCCACGATATAAAAGTTTTATTTTAAAAAACAACTCGATATATCTTCCCATTTTAAAATATGTCTTTACTGTTCATAATCGGTATACCTACATATAAGCATAAAGTTAAGGGAAAGAAAGACATCTTTCTTACTATTAACTCTTAGAAATTCTTTACAGTCCTTAATAATTTGGTTTTAAGTTTTAAAATTGAATAGGTTTGTCCCTGTATGTGGTGATATTATGTCTATAATTTCATGTGCAAAGTTTATCTAGTCCAAACAATTCTATAAATATAATAACAAACTTCATTATGAAGCTACAATTAATAAACTATAATTAAAACTAAAATGTTAATACTCAAAGCAATATGTAGGTACATAACCTAGAAACCAAACTACAAACAAAGCACGGAATTTTTTAATGTTTTTTTTTTGCACGGAATAATCGGTTTATTCTGTCTTAACAGGCTATGCGCATGCGATTCTCCTAAAATTATGATATTATCTTGGTTGTTAGTGGGAGAAAATATCTTTGTAAATTCTATTAAAACTTGTAGGAAGTGAATGGCACAAGAATGGTTCATAATACGGCTTTACAAATCTTAAGAGAAATATGGCGGACTTTCTCATAGGAACATTCAAACTCACTGGCTGGGGATAAGCACCCAGAAGTAGTAAAAAATAAACTAATTTCTTCCAATTATTTTCATTTTACGACAACTTGATAAATACTTATAATAAGAAAATAAATAAAATTAATAATTGCCATATTGATTTTTAAATCGACTCTTACGAAAAATTTAAATAATTATATAAATATAAACAAGATTGAAATAACTTTAAAAAAGAGAAATGACTAAATAAAAAGTTAACTTAAATATACGAATCACAAATTTGAAAATGTACTCAGGAAATTTTTTTTAGGTTATCTACATTATAAGTACGTAATTTCAAAAATATTTATCTCAAAATAGAGTAAATTGAACAATAAAAATCGGATTATCCGCTTCATAATAAAATTAAAAAAAAAAGTATTTTCGTTAATTTTGCCAATATTCAGAAGGCTGTAGAAAATCACAGAAGTACGGGCCAAGAAAATCCTTTGTTGTTCTAGGTATCAAGCACTCCACCCAGTTAAATTTTTGTGAGATTTGGAGTTGTTAGAAATGAGTACTGGAAGGTTAAAATTAGCGATTTTTCAAAATCTGCCAACTTTGACGCGGAATATTAGCGATCCCTGCACGCAAATAATTTTTTTTGAGTCCCTTGCTTGAAGGGCATACACCGACGAAATAAAGCAGCCCTAACAAAAGAAGATCGGTTGAAAATTGAATTTTTGGCAGCCATTTGAAAATAATTTTACGGAAATTTTCATTGTTTTTAACAGTGTTATAAAACAAGGTCAAATGGTCTAGATGTCTAAGATATTTTTTTACATACTAGTGAATGTACTAAACAAGGTCTTGTTTGGTACGTTTGTTTAGTTAGAATGATTCGTGTCAGGTCTGACACGAATCATTCGATTCGGGCTTGAAGCATTGGAGAACTGAATTTTTTAAAGTAGGTTAAAAATGGTGATTTTTGGACCGTTAAATGGCTCGTTCTCCTGACCTATGATAGTTAGAGGGCTGAAATTTAGTAAGTGGGGACACTATATAAAATACTTCAAGAATTCTAACTTTCAGCAAAATCGATTGACCCCTCCCGAGAAAATGTTTGAAAAGTAATGGAACTACTCCTGACGGCTAGGACGGCTCCTGAAGGAAAAAAAAATGGAACTACTCGTATATATGTTAACTCGGCGCAGAACACTCTCCTGGTATATGTTCTACAGTTATATATACACGTTTAATATATACAGTTATATATAACATATACACGTTTCCTGCATACAAATTCGACGTCGTCCTTCAAGATATGTTTCTGATAGTTCCTAAATGCATCTTGGATATCACATTATACATTCTTTTTTAGTAAAAATGGGTACTACATAGAATCTTAGTATTTTGTGTGTGCGCATCAGTATGTGAATTCCATGTATCATGGATAATACTTTTTTATCACTTTTACAGCAATGTCTTTGAAATTTCAGTATACTTCATTAATATTACGGAAATGAGTTACGCAGTGAAAACTGTTATCAACCAGGGAAATGAGGTACTCAGATATTACTGAACTCTCACTGACTCTTATTGGCAATCAAGAAACATTAATTATTAATTAGATTTTAATATAGTTATTACTAATGGTAAGTGTTTCTTTACGTAGCAAGAACTTTACATTAAATTTGTCCCTGTTGGTGCCTTCATTAATTACAAAATAAACATCAAAGTTGAAGTGTATTTCTAATCAAAATAGATTTCTGCTTCACTACGTTTTAATTACTGTAGTTGAAAAGTGTTCAGAGAAATTACGCATTATATATGTCATTCTTCAGTTAAGTGACTTTACTAGCTACCTTTAGTTCACCAATTAACTATTATTTTTATACAAAAAAAATTAATAGTTGTCATCATGTCACAAAAAGTCAAATCAATCATAAAGGTCAGGAAGGTTATAAAAAGGTCATAAAAATCGCAGTGCTCAAGAGGATAAGAGTCGTGAAGGTGATAAGGGTAAAAAAAGACATGAGACCAAAGTTACACATTTTATTTCTCATGAAGGGGACGAGTTCATACTTACAAAATTTCAGCAGTTTCAGAAAAACCCTGAAAAAACTGAAAAGCGCAATTTTCAAATAGCCGGCAAACGGTATCTCCAAAGAATATTTTCAAATGGTCGCATCCGGTTTTCTATTTAAAATTTGTATATTTATATTTTTATCTTTTCGATAATTTTCCATGCCCAACTTTTGTTTTTCTTATGGAGGCCCACACTTTTTTTCTCAGCTACTTCTACACAGAACTTCAAAAATGTACTCACAATTTCCACACTAGACGACGCAGTGACCACGATTGCTACTATTCCAATAACCGTCGCGACGTTTAGCGCTAATGTGATGTCTAAATTTTTGCATTTATATATAAACGAAATGTCGTTGTATAAATTATAAACGTCATTCTAAACACGTCCTCTGTGAATATCGTGTGGTACAAATCAATGATTTAAATTGCGTGTCTATAAAATTAATTGATCTATACTAAAGGTACATGTATACATAAAGGTACATCTAAGTACTTGTATATACATATAAGTCTTGAACTATGTACATAAGCAGGTATTTATAAACTTAGTAATATTTATCACTTAGTCAAGGTTATCAGAGCTGATTTGGTGGCTGTTCTTTTTTGTACACAACGAATACTGTGAAGTGTTCAAACTGTAACGGCAGCATTTAGTTACGTTTCCATTGCACGCTATGCGATACTATGCATTGCCATGCGAGGCGATCACAGTGTGGTATTTAGCCCCAAAACCTGGCCAAAATTATTTTATACTTCAATAGTTACATTGACGTTTTATGTGAATTGTAGTGTAAAAATTGGTAAAAAAAACTTATTTATATAAAACATTTATTCATCACTACTATGATCTACAATAACATTAATATTTGTAATATCACTTTCAGATAATAAATTTAAAACGTCGGAAGATAAGGGCTTTTTTTCGTGTTTGACGTGCATCTCATACCCGTTATTAGGGGGTCAGATGTTAAAAGAAGTCTTTTCAGAACATCCATGTTACAAGTAACGCGCGAAAACTGTCTTGTGTAGTTTAGTCTATATAATCTAATATTTTTGTTGCGTGCTTCAGCAGCTTCTTCGGATAGCTGACCTATCGGAAGAATAGCTTCTTTAATCACATCTACTCCATGACAAAGTACCTTGTGCAGTGTAGGGGACATGGGGTAAAATTTATATAACGACACATATTATCGCTAATTAGCCCAAAGTAGACAGTATCGTGAAGCCGTTTGTACCTATTGTACGCATGGACGCTGAAAAATGAATATTAGCCGTAAGAGCTCGACCTCCATTATGGGATCAGCGATCCAAACAATATCACAACAGAGATGTTACCAACAAACTATGGGACGAAGTGGCAAGGGAAATGACGTTTCCAAGAAAGTAAATACTAATGCTAATCTTTATTTATATCTTTATTTTAACATGTTTTATTTTATTTATCAATTTTTATTTATTTTAACATTATATTGCTGTGTAGTGTGTACTATGCAGTTCTTATGAACTAACAATAGATAAACTAGTGATTATATAGGTAATCGGTTATTACTCAGATATTTTTCAAGAGTGTCACGAAGTCGATAGGCTTGATTCGTGGCTCTATTGTTAGCTCTAGTTAGTGAAGGAGTCGCCGAAGTCTCGGAACCTGAATTTGTAATATTATGAGTTATGCCTTCTCGGTCAAGTATTACGTTGTGTAGTAAACAAGCAGTTTTTTTTGTAACTATTGCTGCTGTTTGTGGCGATGTTTCTATGGCCTTTCCTAGTATTCTCTATTTTGCAACCAGAATTCCAAAAGCACACTCCACACATATTCTAGCCCGAGAAAGACGACAATTAAAATTATATTGTTCCATTGTTAATTATCTTCGTGGATATGGTCTCATTAAATAATTTGTTAAGGGATAGGCTTCATCCCCAACCAGATAGAAAGGAAATGATATGTCCTATGGTACCTGGAAGATTTTTTCTTGGGGTAAATTAAACGTACCACTATTTAATAAAACGCCTGTTGCGGAAGTGCTGAAAATTGTGTAACAATGGAGAGATGCCATTCAGTACACATATATTGAAATGTTTCTGAAGACATGCGAAAATACTCATGAAATTTGTTGGGATCCTTTTCAAGTTCTTTAAACAGATGGTGCAACTCTCCAAATCGTCTTGTACCTTTATTAATTGTATGGATCCAGAGGTTTCTTTTTCCGACTCTTTTTTTATTATTTTTTTCGATCAGATAATCACTAGTATTCATGACCGATTGCAACGAAGCACAAAAACTCACTGATAGCCGGATAGCGGTGTATGTACCTAAACACGTCTGATTAAAAAAGCAAGAAATATAGCAACGCATCGCCTCGCATGACATAGCATAGCATCCCATAGCGTGCAATGGAAACGTACCCTTAAACAGGGCGGCTATACGATAGGTCGTGCGATGGGTGCCGCTCTGAAGATCACAAAGCCTATGTTGGCCTTAACATCGAGCAAGTACGGGTAACCCGTAATAGATCTAGGTCCGTTAAAATATTATGTAATAACTGTAACCAATTTTTGGGAGTGCTTGGAGACCTTAAAAGTTGTTTTACAAGTTTTGAAGAATTTATGACTAAATTGTCCAATCGGAAGAAAAAAATAGGCCAAATTAATGTAACTGAAATTGCGGAGCTTAAATCCTCAGCTAAAATAGTTTAAAGAGTTATAAATGTACTTAAAACAGGCAATGGTTTTTTAGCTTCTACTCCTTAATTTTAAGTTTTGTCATTCAAGAAATTTCCGATAGAGAAAAACGGAAATGTAACTTAATAATTTCATTTATCAGAAATAGAGCACGTTAGCTATATTATTCATAGCTATAATGCTACAGAATAAGCTGAAACAAACAATACCCTTAGAACTGCTTGTGCATCTTTTGTAAACACTAAAATTCGAATATCTCGTCTTGGAAAGTTTGAACCTGGAAAGGGAGGATCAGGTCCATAAAGTAATAACTAAATCAAAGGACTTACTAATGACTAATGACCTAGTTCAAATAACTAACGTTATATTTCGACAGCACGCCGAAACAAATTCTATTGGCAACTGAAAAAAAAATGAGATGAGAGAAAATCGAATTTAGAGATTAGAGATATTAGAATTAAATATGTCAATGGTAGACCAAAATGTATACCACTAAACTCCCCCAGTTACAACCTTCATCTAATTAGCTGCTCTTATCAAAATGTTAGAGGTCTCAATACCAAGGTAGACAATTTTTTAATGCAATGTCGATAAATGATGACGATATAATTTGTTTCCATGATATGTAAATGAAACATGGCTAACTTGTGATGTCAATAGTTATGAAATTTTTTCAGAAGAGTATTTCGAGGCGATCGCAATTTTATAAGGACTGGTTTAAAAAGAGGCGGTGGCGTTGCGATAGCGGTGAAAAATAATTAAATAATTTTAAAATCTTGACCTCACTATTCTTAGAGACGCTTTTCCTTTCATTAGTAAAGTTGGTTGTAAGCTACTATTTAACAGTTAACTTTTCCTGCTCTATGCGATTACTTTACCAGATTTTGAGGCATTTATTGAAGCTTTTGAAACAAGGCATACCTACTTCTTGGAATGTAATCGTTATAATGTAATAAAAGAATTTAATTCGCCTTCCTTCATCATTAATAATGATTCTAAATGCAAACTCTTATATAATATATCTTCTTTCCTAGATGTTAGTAAATATAATTATATTACAAACGCAAATGATCGACTTTTGGATTTAGTATTTGGTAATATGGAATGATTAATTACAAGGGATGACTCTTCTTTAGTATCTGAAGTACTCTTCATCACCCAGCACTGAACAATCAATTCAAAGTAAGTCACAGTCTTATTTCTAATTTCTCGTTTAATAACAATCAAATGAAACATAATTTCCAACAAGCTAATTTTCCCTTGATGTACGATTTGACCATCGTGATAGACTGGTCAATAATAAACACAAGCTGCAATGTGAACGAAACGTGTAATTATCTTTATTCAAAGGGGAACAATATTGTATAAACTTCTATTCCACGATTTAAAGTAAGAAAAAATCACTATCCCCTTGGTTCAATAAGGAAATTATCTATAATATTCAGTAAAAGAACAACGCTTAAAGTAATTCCAAGAAATATAGAGTAAAGTCATATTATGACGACGAATATAGGAGGAGGTCGAATGATCAAGGGTTAAATTAAGTTGGCATATGTAGTGTATTAAGTAAGGTAAGGATTGTATATATGTGCTTACTCAAGCACTTTGTATTATATTTAATTTAATAATAAAAGTTTGTTATTCAATCCGGTGGAAGATTACCAAAATATGTCTTGTATTTAAATCTAGAGATCCAAACGATATCAGCAGTATTACTCAACTTACTCAAGTGATTACTGATACACTAGATTCTCAAGGACAAGTAGGTGTTTATATACTGACTTCTCCAAAAAGCGCTTGATAAAATTAGTCACTCTATTACTTGATAAAGCAGGTTTTATTATTAACTCCTTAATCTTATTAATAAAATCTTATATATGTCAACGCATTCATTTTCACAGCATTATGTTATCAGGTCAGGGGTACCACAGGTTTTTTTTTATTAATGATTAGTCACAACATTTGAATTTCTTGCATCTTCAATTCGCAGATGATCTAAAAATATTTTTTAAAGCCAATAGTTCAAACGACTGTAGTCTGTTACAATTGAATTTATACTCTCTAACTGGTGCCACAATATTAGTCTTGTACGTAATATTTCTAAGTGTAAACTTGTTTCTTACTGTTTGAAAAATAACCCTTTATAATTTGACTATGAAATAAATAATGCTAACTGACTAACTAGCTCACTGACTGACTAGCTAACTGACCTTCGCTGAACACATTGATTTTATTACACTATCAGCATCAAAATTATTAAGTTACTGTATTAGAAACTGGTCGAATTTTAGTGCTGCATCTAGTTTGGAAACGGTTCATCCCTTATTTATTCGCAGTAAGCTTGAATATGGAAGTTTAATTTGGTCACCGATTTATCAGAATTTTATCAGTTGGATTGAAGCAGTTCAAAGAAAATTTGTAAAGTATACATATGTTTTACAAGAGCAATCAATTTTATCCAGACAGAGGATGTTTAGCATTGAATTATTAAGAACATAACTGCAGCGCCTTTATTTTTTTATATAAATTGGATAATAAGATAGATTGCCCTTAATAGAAAAACATTTTTTGTCGTATCTAAAATTGAAGCCCGACAGCTTACTAGCTGTCGTGCTATTGGACTAATTTACTTGTTAGATCGCCTATTAATATGTTCAAAATTTTTTTAAACATCTTCCATCTGTATGATATTCAATACTTTAACCTTAAAGTTATCCTCTCAATGTATAAAGAAATATTTTCTCACTAATGTAGTATGTGCCATATATGAGGGGTACAGATGCAAACCTCACATTATCCATAATTTTTCGAAATAGAGTTAGTGGCGCTTATCTTGTATAAAACTCACATTTTCGTATTTACTTTAAATTGTGGAATCTGTTGGTAGAACATTTGAACTTTTTACTGTTAGCCTTTTTTGTACTTTGCAATTTTAGGTTCATTATAAAAATATTTCACTTCATCAGTCAATGATGATAATAATACCGTATTCTTTAGTATTTTGGACAGCTTTTTATTTTGATTATGAACAACCATATTACATAAAATTTTTATTGATCTGCCATTGAGTTTGTTTCCAAATTCCTTTTCTTAGCTTAACTTCATGAATTTTAGTGTAAACAATAATATTATATAGAATAATTTGGAGCAAGACTACCGTTATCCAAAAAGTTGTGTCAAAACTCACATTATCCAAATATTAATTCACTTTCTTGGAGTCAAATATTGTTGTGCTAATATTTCACCAATAGAGAAGCAAAGTTAAAAAATACATAGTTCTAATACAAATACCAAAAAAAAAAAAAGTCAGTGCCTTAAGTCACTTAAAAAGTGAGAAATCAGTTATTCCTTCTTCCTGAAAAATTTTAAAAAGTGGATAATGTGAGTTTTGCATCTATACCCCTCATATGTAACATATTTTTTTCTGCTTCCTACTTCTTTAGTTTATAGTATTTGTTAAAATTATTTCTGAAATTGGATGTAACACTTGTTGAAATAATATTAATACATAAATAAACGACAAGTTGGCGTCCTGATACTTAACATTGAAATGGTAAATATTATAGTTTCAGTCTAAAAATTGTATGTGTAGTCTCAGATAAAGGTAACATAAAACTTTCTGCATATTATAATTTCTTTTAGCCATTTACGATTAAAATGGGGTGGTCAAGGTAAAACGATATGTAATCTATATTAATTTATATAATGTAGATCTAGAGCACACTGCAGTTTTTCTTTGAAAACTTCATACTATACCATATATTGTTAAATGCATTGTTTCTCCGAGATTGTCAGAGGTAACTCTTCAAAGTTATGTCACTGAAATTAGGAAAAAGCGGAGATTCAGTTTTTTAAAAACAGTGTGTTCCATTGAAAAAAAAAGGTAAAATAGCGCTGACACGTGATTCTCTAACAGAATACATCTATTATTATACAGGATGAGTTTTTAATGTGTATTTGGTCTGCAGAATAGTCGTTCCATAAAATATAAAGAAATGTAATATGCGAGGTTATTTGAACCCTTTTTTATTATCGAATCTATATGGTGTTCATATACCTACTTCTATAAGGAAGCTAGTCAACTCCCAGAAATATACGAACACCCTGTAGATTCAGCAAAGAAAGGGTACAAAATACCTCACATTTTTTCTGAAACAATTCTATAGATCAAATATGCACTAAAAATTCACACCCTGTCTTTAAAATAGAGGTACCTACACAAAAATATAATATTATACAAGTATAATTATAAATATATAAATATAATTTTTCAGCAAAACTTTATTGGAAATATTAATGGCGAAAGAGGAGGGGGTCAATTCTCAATCAATCACCTGGTAGATACCCCAGACTAAATGATTCCAAGGAAAGTAAAACGAAAACAAAGACAATGCTGACCCGAAGTAAGAGACGTCTCAATCTCCTGGCTTCATTTATTTGTGCACATAAATAAAGTGCACAGGAAATCCTCGGAAAACGTAAACACGCCTGTATTTATCAAGCAAAGAGAAAGGCTCCGGGTCGAAGGGCCCGCTTTGGCATTTCTGTTGAACTTTTTCGGGCCGGCCCTAATCAATATTGTCCGTAGAAAAAAAGAATGCCATAAACTTGGAGAGCAAAAAGGTAAAATGCATCCGCAAAAATTGTTAGGTAATACCTTTGTAAGGAGAAATGTGAACATTCTGTTTTACCCATAGTGGAAACGGGAAACGGTAAGGTTTAATTAAACGGGCATTCGGAAAATGTAAAGGGGGCTTACACTTCAAAGTCTTTTCTGCGGTTTTATTACGTTGTTTTACCAGAGGATAAGAGATAAATACTACTGGTCTCCAATACGCAAAAGAAAACGTAAAGAATAAATTTAAAGTAGCTTTGGTCCAGGATAATAGGTTTTAGGATAATAGCCACCAGTTCAAAGAAATTGCATGTAGGTACAGTGCAAAAAGGAATTCCTCTACGGATGAGGTAACTTTGTTATATCGTTAACTGAGTTGTATGACAGTGAAGTAGTACAGTTTGGGAATAAATCAAAAATATATATATATATATATATTATATATATATATATATATATATATATATATATATATATATTTTTTTGGGAAAGTGATTTATATACATTTTTCAATACACATCTAATTTCCAGACCTTTTGTTTCTGAGCTATGATAATGGTCGTTTTTTCTTATAACAGTTATTCTCAGATGTTAAGTGAAATATCAGAAATTTCAATAACAAACAATTTAAAACAAAACAATATATATTAATATTGGGTAAATAAAATAGAATAAAAGGCACAACAAAAATAGCAAGAGAAAGTTTTTACTCTTGCTTCTAAATAGGGGACACCGGGGCTAGTAGATAACAAATTTCATTTTTAGGTCGTGGCACTTTTGTTCTTTTAGTTAAAATTTTATTTTTGAAAATACCTATTGTTAAAAGTATAACACGTTTATTCTTAACACATGTATATAATTAAGGTAATTTCGATATAACTATAAATATTTACATATAATTCGAAGGATGTAGAATGTATAAATTGCCCTCAAATGGGGTAATTTGATACACATACGGGGCAAATTGGTACGTAAAAAAATTGAACAGTGAGAATAGAAACCTGAGGCAAATGTTTAAATATAATTTATTGATTACAGTCAAGTTACAAAATCCTTAGTATCCCTTAGGGAGGGGGTGGTGTGTGTCGAAAAAGAGTAGGAATTTGTTTAGAGCTCTGTTCAATTACTAATTACTAAAATTTATGTTAAAAACTTGTATTTGATCTATTTCAAATAATACCCCCTTCAACCCCCTTAATTCTCCACCCTATTAAGCTAAAAAAAAAAAAATGATGTAGACTCTGTTATGCTGCTGTGGAAGTGCATATTTTGTTTAGTTTGAGAATTACCAACAGACAAAGAAAAGTATATTACGCCTATATAACCTCAACCCCTCAACCGATTAAGCTCAAAATCAGGTCAAGACCTCGTCATGGTACATAATTGTTCCAAATTTGGAATTAATATATTAACGCGTTTTCAAGTTATCGTATACACAAAAAGGTTAACAGACAGACAGACCGACAGACCGACAGACCGACAAACATTATTTTGCTTAATTTTAGGCCTATATACCGGGTGTAACAGGATCATGGTACACCCCCCTTTTCTCCTTTAGTTTTCAAGATGATTAATTGAAATTTGGGATATCCTATATACATAATAAGGGGCACTGTCTGACATACAAGTGATTTTTTTTCACTTCCGGTTTCGCCGGAAGTGACACTAACTTTCGATTTTTTAAATGGAACACCCTGTGTATTATTGCATTTTTGAATTCTGCATAATTTTCTGAATCCAACGATACCAAATAAGTGGCATTTCAAACGTCAATATTTTTTACAATTATAATTTTAATTTTCCATTTAAGTGGGCCATGACGGTTCGATTTACTCTAAATGACCCATATAACGCTACAAAAAATCGAAATCCCGTCAAAAATACAAAATTATGTGATTTATGAGCAAATAAAGTTCATCAAAATTGTTTTTGGAGCAGAACTCAATTTTTTCACATGGAACCATATTGGTACCGTAGTACCATTTATTATTACTGTTAATACGTAATTTATTCTTATGTCGTATTAATATGTGCGATAAATACAAACAAAATTACAGCTAAGAGAAATTAAGAAAATTTAATTATCTTGTTATACCTGAGAGACAATGTCCAGCGAGAAATTATTTTAAACGCCTTGAAAATCTATTCCGAAGAGAACCCAACAATGATCCTGAAGAAAATTTCATTCATGACGAAGAAACAGAAATTAATGTTTTGGCTCGAATAGAAGTTGACAAGACTGTTTCTTTAAGGCAAATTGGGTTTGAATTGGAAATCAGTCACCAAACAGTAAGCCGAATTTTGCAAGAAATTCAACTATAAATCTTTTAAATACCAATTGCACCAGCACTTGTACGAAAATGATTACGAACGTAGGATGGAATATTGCAATTGGATTTTGCAAAATAACGTGCAACCAAACAATTATTTTTTTGGGAATTATTTTATTTTCGGACGAGTCTAGTTTTACAAATTTGGGATTATTTAACCGACAAAATACTAGATATTGGTCACAAGAAAATCAAAATTTATTACGAGAGGGTAACTTTCAAGTGCGGTTCGGTTTCAATGTTTGGCTCGGAATAATCGTAGTAGAATCATTGGTTCAATAATATTTGAAGGGACCCTGACTGGTGCAAGATACTTGAGATTCCTGCAAAATGAGAATGAGGACATTTAGATGAGTTACCTTTGAATTTATGGCACGGAATGTATTTCCAACAAGATGGCGCTCCCCATCCATAATTCAAGGATAGTAATTGATTACCTTCAACGGAGATTTGGAGAAAAAGTAATTTCGATGAATGGTCCTGTGAGGTGGCCTCCAAGGTCACCTGATTTAACACCCCTTGATTTTTTTGTTTGGGGTCATTTAAAAAATATTGTCTACGCAACCACCGTTACTACCCGTGAAGACCTGGAGCTACGAGTAAGACGCGCAATTAATTGCATAACGGCCCAGCAATTGGCGAACGTTCTTCGAGAAACAGCTATGCGAGTTCAGAAGTGTATTGACGTTAATGGACAGCATTTTGAACAACTGTTGTAGTGTTTTGTGTTTATTGTTTGTATTCCAAAGCCACCTTTATGTAGGTATAACAAGATAATTAAAACAAAATTGTATTTTCTTAATTTCTCTTAGCTGTAATTTTGTTTGTATTTATCGCACATATTAATACGACATAAGAATAAATTACGTATTAATAGTAATAATAAATGGTACTAGGGTACCAATATGGTTCCATTTGAAAAAATTGAGTTCTGCTCCAAAAACAATTTTGATGAACTGTATTTGCTCATAAATCATATAATTTTGTATTTTTGACAGGATTTTGATTTTTGTAGCGTTATATGGGTCATTTAGAATAAATCGGAACCGACATGGCCCACTTAAATAGAAAACTAAAAATTATAGTTGTAAAAAATATTGACGTTTGAAATGTCACTTATTTGGTATCGTTGGATTCAGAAAATTATGCAGAGTTCAAAAATGCAATAATACACAGGGTGTTCCATTTAAAAAATCGAAAGTTAGTGTCACTTCCGGCGAAACCGGAAGTGAAAAAAAAATCACTTGTATGTCAGACAGTGCCGCATATTATGTATATAGGATATCCCAAATTTCAATCAATTATCTTGAAAACTAAAGGAGAAAAGGGGGTGTACCGTGATACTGTTACACCCGGTAGAGCTAATAAGTATTTTTTTTTTTATTATAAACTTCCACTCCACTACATGGATGTGGAAGTAGTTGGCATGTCCAAGTATTTTTTGTAAAAAACTTAAAAAGGGGCAGTTATTTTAGATTGAATTACAATACAATAACCAAATCAATAACTTTCCGGTCTGTCAGGGTAACGATACCTGGTGGAGTGCTCTGCTCTGCAGAGGGGCGTTAGTATGTGACGTTTAATCGTCAAAAAATGATGCTTGAAAAAGAAAGTGGAAAAAAAAGAAACATGGATATTTGACGTATTTGAAGTTGCAATTTTTACGTTTATCTTTTTAAGTTTATCTTCCTCTATTCTTCGTCGTTCTTTTCCTACAAATCTAGGAGATTATAGTGAGGTACAAGGTGAAACGATTTAGAGACGATAGAAAAATAATAGAGCACTGTTTCAAGGGTTCTAACATGATAGTTGACTATTGTTGTACATGAAAGCGACTCCAAATATTTTGAGGACAAGGCAGTGCTTTTGCCTAGTTTTTCATTTTGCTAAATGATCAAATATACGAAATTATTATTATTATAACGATTGATCCAGTTCGTCTTAAAATTAACTTTAAAAAAAAAAAAACTTAAATGGGTCACTTAAATTAATTAAAAATGTTTTTTTTTTGAACCAAATAAAAAAAACTTTACAACATATTTTAAGGAGTTAGTGTAGTATTGTTAATTCAATTTTACTTGTTGAGCTATTCAGTGATAATTTTAATAAACGGTTAAACTGTGAAAATGGTTTACTTTCGTCAAGAAAGAATTGAAATTATTTCTGGAGGGGTTGGAAAGTGGTCACGAAGGGTGGTATTTCTCTTTAAAGACAGGAAATCCAAATCGTAATGTAAGTTATAGTTCTTGATTTGGTGGCCCCTTTACAATTTATAACATAGGGGGTAAGTATATCCCATCCGTTTTATTTTTGAAAATTCTTCCTCGTAGGTATACTATGTTATTTTTGTAAAAGTAAAATAATCACCAAATAAAAAATCAAACGCCTAGACTAGAAGTTGCTCCTGTTCAAGGGTAGCAACTAATATCTCTTACCATACCTAAATTTATCTACTATGACGAAAATAAATTAAATTACGTTTGTAATTTTTGCAACGCGATTTCTTGGAAACTACTACACAAAATATAATAAATTAGGGTATCGTTGGAAAGAGAATTATACGAGCTTTAAAATGATGTGCCACTTGATGTGTCCTTTCCATTTAAGATTTTATGTGTAACATCTACCCCCTCCTTGAACTACGAAATCTGCCAATATTTGTTTAAAATGCCTCCCTTGAAAATCAAATTGACGTGTCTTTCCAATTTTTAATATGATTTAGTGGAAGGCCGATATTAAGGGTGGGAAATTTTCAAATTGACACCGTGTGTATATATTTATTCAATATGTTCTTACATTTGGATTTTAATGAAATTTTATATATATGTCAATGTATCCATATGTAAAATACACATGTATAAACACACCTTGTATTTTAGAATAATGAAAATCGGTACAGCTTTGTTATAAGTAATGATAAAGAAGAATTCGTCATCAGTTTTTTTCTAAAAAAATCCCTAATAGTAGTTTTTTGACATTTGAGCCCATAAAAGTGCTCGTAGTTGGCCATTATTACAGACTAAGAATAAAGTTACCCACTCGGTGAATGCGCATTTTGAATATCTACCTAATAAAAAAAAGTTCATCAAAATCGGTCGAAAAATAAAGATTTTACAAGGGTGGTAAGTCCTTAACGTGGACACACTGTAGATGTAGCTCTTTGTCTTGGCAGGGCAGTATTTTTAACAGTAATACGCGTAGAAGCGCTAGAAGCAGTAGCGAAACACTGAAAAAAATAGCCCCACAGCGAGGCGTGCCTCTCGTACAGAGCAAATACGTCAAAAAGCTTTCGGAGTAAGGTTTACGGCAGCCCAACTTATATGCGATTTATTCCCCTGCTCCTTCCTGTTTTAAAACCGTTTCTGTGTAGCAGTCTGAATGTAAAATGTTGCCGTCTCGTTTCGCAACTGCGTTCGCCTGTCGCCCGAAAGGGTTTGACAATCACGTATCGATGAATTGTGGGTTGCCTGCCGATCGCCCGGGAACGCAATATATAACGCGTTCCAGGTGAGGCCGGGCATTAAAATGTAATTCAGTGACGGGAACTGGCGAAAAACGTTCACAATTTCCGAACGGGAAGAATTAGGTCGTTTTTTACGTCTGCGATTTAGAATGATCGTGCTAGAACCCCGTTTCAACTAATCCATAAATAAAATGAGTTCACACGGAGTTTAAATAGTAACATGAGCGAAATACTGAGAGCGTTCATGCGCCACCGGCTGATTCGCTGATTTGGCCGAGAGGCAACGTGGCTAGCTATTAGCTTTTACATTTGTCATTATGATCCGCTTTGTTACATTGTACATACATATATACTATAATACTTACTTTTTATTGCAAAAGAGAGTCGCACTCATACTGTTTAAATAAAAGTTTAGTATGATAATAAACAATGAGCGTGGGAGTCCGCACCGCGGTATTGAAGAGGTATGCTGTAGGTACCAGTTTTACATTTGGGAATTGTAACCTTACTGTGTATGTGGTTCTGTATTTTTTAAGTTGTATGCCCAACTTTTATAGATTATATTATGACAAAAATAGCTAATTAAACAATATTCACACTAATTAAACACATTTCTAAATGTAAAACTAGAATTACTGTATTACATTTTCAGCCCGTATTTGCTGATCTCATTTGGCAAACAAAGGTCGTAAATAGTAGAATGCAGGCTTTCACTGCTGTTGTCCAATTTGGTGTCTAAATTGACTTGACGTTTCGCTGATCATGCTGTCAGCTTCTTCAGAAGGTTTCTAAAGACTGGTGTTGTCGTCTTTTGCTCCTCTTTATATACCTTGGCTCTGCTATGTTTGGCTGCACATCCGACGAGCTCGGTTAGACCATGACATTCCAGGTCACTGGTTCTTGGTATCGCTAATCTCCATATATTACTCAGTTCGCATACCCGTCCTCCCTATTAAAATATTTTTTTTGATCTGGCTGCAGATCATCTCATTCGGACCGAATGGACTTGCCTGCACGGTATCAATGCAGGGGCATTCATAGTTTTCAGTTAAAATCTCGCGTTAGATCTATTGTCTAACACTCTTATGTTTTCATAATCGATTTTGTGGTTCTCGTTGGTGTGAACATGCTTCGCTATTGCTGACTTGTCTGTATTCCCCAGTGTGGTATGTCGTTGATGTTCTTTGATCCTACATTGTATACTTCTTCCCGTCTGCCCCATGTAGTTTTTCCCACAGGTACATTTTAACTCGTAGACACCTTTAGTTAAAAGTTTAAGAACCGGATCCTTGTTTGAGGGAAGCACCTGTTGTATTTTCTTTACTGTGCGAAATCGTACACCAATATTCTTTTTCGATAGTGTTTTCTTGAGTTTATCTGTCAGTCCTGCGACATAGGGTAGGCAAGCATATGTTGTTGGTTATTGTTCTACTCTTGTTCTCTGAGTGTGGCATACTCTGTCGATGTCTTTTTCTTTGTAACAGTTTTTTCGTTAAAGCTTCCCTAATTTGCTTTAATTCCTCTGGTCTGCTTTCGTCATCAAATATTGTTTCAGCTCTATGAACTAGTGTTTTGATTAACGATCTTTTCTGTTGCGGATGGTGATGCGATGCTACGTTCAGGTAACGATCTGTGTGAGTTTTCTGCCTGTATACTCCATGGGCCAGCTTCTTATTGTTTGTACGTTTTACTACCACATCCAGAAAGGGTAAAACTCCGTCTTTCTCAGTCTCCATTGTGAACTTTATGTTGGAATGCAAAGTATTCATATAGTCGAAGAAAACAGTTAGAGAAGATATTCCATGGGGCCATATGATGAATGTATCGTCCACGTACCGCAGCCAGCATTTTGGTTTCTTTTCACTGCCACGAATGGCCTCTTCTTCAAACGCTTCCATAAATAAATTTGCAATTACAGGTGAAAGCGGTGATCCCATAGCGGCTCCGTTCTTTTGTTCATAGAAATCTCCATTCCATAGTTCCATTCCATAACTGCTAGTCGTTCCGATGTAGGGCTGAAGAATATCTGCAAGATATCTGGATAACTCGTATGTTGGTGATTAGTGCGGAGCATGTCCATATCAACGAGAACCACAAAATCGATTATGAGAACATGAGAGTGTTAGACAAAACTACAAGATATTACCCAAGAATAATTAGAGAATTCCTGGAGATGAAAAACAATAATAATGTTAATAGGGAGGACGGGTATCGACTGAGTAATACATGCAGATTAGCGATACCGAGAATCAGTGACCTGGAATGACATGGTCAACCCAGCAACGGATATACAGCCAAAAAAGCCCAGGTATATATGAAAAGGACGACAACACGTTTTAGAAATTCTAAGAAGAGAAGATGACAGAAACAGGAAGAAATAACTTACCATAGTCGTAAACATCGCAGAGCCTAGGTATATAGCGGACAAGTTCACGGATCGTGTTTTCTAGAAAGGTATGTACCACAAAGGAACCTGTCGTATAGTCGAAGAAAGCGTCGGCAAAGTTATATAGCAGACAGTTTCAACTATTCGTGCAAAATTTTTTTCTAGAAAGTTATGGCCATTAATCACAAAGGTTTCCCAAAATTAAAACCTACAAAAAATAAAACTAGATTATGAAAAAATATACCGCCAAAAGTTATCCAAAATTATATAATGGTTTCTACACTATACTACTAAGACTACTTAATATAATTTTCATGATGCTGCTATTAGCGAACCTAAGTACGGCCATGTCATGTAATAAATAGTTAGTTCCGTAGTACATACGTTGAACAACGAGATATAATCGTATGT
The DNA here is from genome assembly GCA_029963805.1 of Aromia moschata. Lineage (NCBI taxonomy): Eukaryota > Metazoa > Arthropoda > Insecta > Coleoptera > Cerambycidae > Aromia > Aromia moschata. The sequence goes on from JAPWTK010000753.1 coordinate 56,592, forward strand.
CTTAAATAAATATACAAATATTTTAAGTTAGAATGTGGTGAGTATGTACCTAAGTAAGTGCAAAATGTGTGTAATAGGTATACTTTTATAACATTAATGTACATTCCTTTAGACGAATTTTTATTGAAACTAGCGCCATATGGCCAATGAACTGAATCTGTAGGTATATGCTAGGTACTCTGTAACACTGTTAGAGCGTTTATAAATCCGTAATGTGATTTTGTGTTCAACACTTGAATGTGGCTGGTCTTAGCTTAAAATGGCTGCTTTCGATTTTACATAAAATGATGTTGTGTAATGTGTGTTTTGCAAAAAAATGATATCAGTGAACATTCTTCTTTAAGTGTCTAAATTTTCTTGTCCTCCTACAATATAAGTGTATTTATTGTTAATTTTAATAAAGTGTTAATTGTGAAAGATTTCGAAGTTAAAGTGCTAATGAATAAAATATGTAAAAAACGCAGGTTCAAAAAAGGTTATGTTGTTCAACTAATGTGATATCAGTATGTCGATTGCTATACCGGAGTCTATGAAGATAAGGTATTCTCAATTACTTTTTAACGGAAAGATATACGCATTTTTGGTTTCACTGTTGAAAATTACTCGAAACGTTGAGTCTTTTGAATAGTAGGTATGTCCTTCACGTTTTTCTAGGCTGGGAAAATTTCATCTAAATCTGGGAAACTAAGTAGGAACTTTAGATTTAAATGACATAAATCCTGCACATTTTTCTATTATAATAATTTTCAATTCACTCAAGAGTAAGTAGACATCAAAATACACAATTTTTATTAGAAACTGTTTTCAAAAGCAAACTTTACCAAATACGATAATTTCTATTTCTACTTCCTTTCAGCTCCCCAATCAATTGAACTAATAATCTACTTACTTACATTAGCGTAATACTATAGTAGCTTACCAAATTTAAAGTTGATATATGTTTATTAGGTACCTTATTAAAACCTTTTGTTATCCCCTAGTTAAGCCCAAAATAAACCGAAAATCTCGTTATGGTACAGAAACACGCCAAATTTCAAGTTGATATCTTAAAAAGTTATCGAGTTATTGCGTACAAAAGAAAGATTAGCAGCGATATGGACATAATAGTAGTTTACGTAACAATTCCGGAAAATACTGTTTTTCTTAACTAGTGGACAAGATTATGTGGGTTTGAGGACGTGTTACGTACATATTTTTTCGTCAGTCTACGTGGAATTACAAAGCAATAGAACACGTTTATTTATACTACTTATTTATAGAACTAAATTAGGAACATATTATTCCATTATTCCATTACTAATTCCATTAATACTTATATTTAATTGTTTGCTGTTTAATAAATGTTTACATTATTCTTCACTAAAATGGTACTTTCCAGCACAGAGTACTGACTCTAAAGGACTGAGTATTTAACAATGTCTGATTTCTATTTCGATTGATCGCTAAATAAGCCAAAATTGTGTACTCTGAAATCGTTTTGCATGTCTTTATTTCCATCCACTTCATGAACAGATTATAAACGTTTTCGTACCTAAACTTTGATTTTTCAGGTAGTAATCGTGCTGTAGCAGCAGTTGCTACACTGGAAATTTCATCAGGCACATTTTCAAATTAACTTTTCATTACTTATTATAGTACTCATAACCGGCAACCCCATGTTAACTTATAAAAAGCAAAATGTCAACTATTTTATAGATCGCGTCGTTATTTCCTTGGCGTTATGGTAATATTTAACTGTATTTTTTAAAGAATATCTGATTTTCATTATATTATTTGGTTGTTAAGTCCAGCAAAAATGATGTAAGTCCTCCCAGACTGGAAAAATGTTATTTTCTTAAAGGAAAAGCGTCCGGGAAGAGGGTACTTTCCAGATGGTTACCGAAAAAAATATATTTTCGTTTAAACTTAGTTTCTACATTTCAGAACAATGGACTATCAGGCATTTTTCATCGACTCTCTAATAGTAGCTACCCTATTATGTCGATGTGGGAGTAAAAAAAGGTGGGATGTAACCATTTTCGGAGGAGTTCTTTCAGACAGTTTTGCATCTGTGGCAGCCATCTTAGCCATCTTAGAATTGTTTTAATAGGACGCTATTATGCTTATCATTTTTTTTAAATCGGTCTGTACCTACACATAGTTCTGTAAGTATACACGGTGTCAATTTGAAAACGAACAGCATTTAATATTTCCTAAACTAATGATAGTATTGAACATTTGGCGAACACGTCAATTTACATGTCAAGGTGGACAACTTTTGAGCATTTGTTGTCGTATTACTTTCAACCCCCCTAACCCCCAGGGCACCTTACCCCTAAAATTTTAAATGGCAACCCCTATTTCTTTTGCCATTTTTGAGTTTCTTGTACAATTCTAGATAAGTCCCATATTTATTTTTTGCCAAAAATTGAGGTAGTTAACCTCATGAATATGTGGAATGTATTTAATTTCTAAATTGAAAGATTGCAACTTTTAAACGTATGATAATGAAATACTCAAATTCTTACCTTTAATTTTACTTTACTAATTGTTCAAAATGGGTTCCATTGTTTTCTAAGTACAAGTACAGCCGATATTCAAACTGTTCGCGGACGTGTTGAAGTTTCAGGTAAAATATCCCTATATTCTTGTACAATTCTTTGCTGCAGTTGTTCAATTGAATCTGGTTGAGTTTTGAATACAACTGATTTCAAGTGACCTCATAGAAAGAAATCAAGATGTGTTAGATGGACGTGGACTTGAAGGTGGACATTCAATGGGTCCTCCTACCAATCCACTGCTCCGGATAATGATTATCCAACCACTCTCTTACTGGGCGTACATAATGAGGAGGTGCTCCATCCTGTTGAAAGTGCAGCAAATGTTCATCTAGAGCAAGATTTCCATTTTTTCTGTGATTTTCCACGAGGTTCGAAGACTTAAGACTTCTTTAAAAAATTTAAATTATTTCGTATTTTGTACGATGAAAATGTAAATGCAAACGAAAGAATTTGGTACCCAGTTTTTCAAAATTTTAGTTTAAGTGAATGGATGTGACTGACAGTGACGGGTAAGTGCAAAGTTGTAACCCCTGATATGTAAAATGTTTCGCCAATTGATGTCAAGTTTAGAATATAAATGCATTTCTACACATATTGTGAGGTTAAGATACTTCAATGGATATTAAATACAAATTAAATGGTACAATTTATGTCAAAGTTAGGTGAATTTACTTACATAAACACCTCAAAAATGGCAAAATAAATAGTGGCTCCCACAAAAACTCTTAAAACGTTTAAGATAGGTTATATTACGATTCTGGGTCGTTGAAGAACAGTACTTTTGACAACTTTTACGCTAGTAAGAGTTACGATACTGCGGACATAGGTGGATATTAAATATACACTGACTCAAAACGATTAAAGGAGCCACAGTTAAAAAAGGTGGACATTTTCTTACTGTAATAACTTTTTATCCTACAATACGTCGAGGTACAGATTTTATTTAGATATATTGACTGTTCCCAAATAGTTTCAGTTACAATTTTTTGCTAAGAAAAGTCTTGAACATGTCATGGCTTAAAGGAATGGTTTATTAAAAAAAAAAAAAATAAGTTAAATTCATTAAGTAATACCAAATCAATTGTAAAAAAACTGCAATTGTCTAACAAGACACGAAGAAAGTTGCAATAATATGGGTCATTATGCTACAGTAATAGAAAGTAAAGTTAAAAAGTAATATTTTTTTATCTTTATTTATTTTTTTATCTTCGTGAAATAACATTTTTGTCTCTCGTTTTTAGAAAATCGCAGGCCAACTTTTATAACTGGTAATTAAAAATCTAATTAAGTCATTGTAACTTTACAACTTTTTATAGCTTTTTAGGGCCCAAATTTTATGAGATTTGTAGATACATCCTTTTAAGGGTCTTTACGGACCTCTATCATAATACGGCTCTATCATGTAACAGTGAGCCCCTCAGATTGTTTATTTCATTTTTCTTTTTTCTTTTTTCTGGCCCCTCCCCCTCCCCGTTCCTTTTTTTATTTTTTTTTCTTTTCCCCAAAAAAGCAGAGGGGGGGGAGGCACCCCTCTCTCTTTTTTTTTTTTTTTTCCCCCCCACCCCCCCAACCCCCCCCCCCACACTCGCTTCCCCCCTCCCCTTTCTTTCCCCCCCCCCCCCCCCCAAAAAAAAAAAAAAATAAAGTTTTGCCTCAACCCCCTCCCCCCCCCCCCCCCCCCCCCCCCCCCTCCCTCTTTTTCTCTTCCTTTCTTTTTTTTTTTTATTTTATTTTTTTTTTTTATAAAACCCTCCAAATATTTATTCTCTGTCCCCCCCCCCCCCCCCCCCCTCTCCCTCTTTCCCCCCAAAATTTAAAAACCCTTGGTATGTTTGAGTGTTTTGCTGAGGTGATGGCATGATTGCTATTTGAATGATGTAATGTTTGTGACACTATCGTTTCAAACACTAATACGTTACCAAGTGAAGTCCACCATTCTGATGTACTTGACGGAACTATCATATCGTAACATATGACGAGCACATTCTGTTGCAACATATGAAGTCAACATATGCAACTATGCACATTAGTAGCATCTGCGCATGTCGAAAACAAGCTTCCAAATTCACTGTGTCCGCGCCGGAGGACTAGACGATTATCGTCGTTTGGTTAGTATGGGGATAGTTGTTTGAGGAAGATGTTTGAAGAAGATGGTTGAGGAAGATGGAAGTTTATTGAAATGTAATTATATTAGTTTTCGTTCCATTGACAAAATTACACGTGAAATTTATCGTTCAATGATTTTTTTGACGAATTATTTACCTGCGCTTATTACATAATTGTTTGCAATCAATTTCAAGACACGATCCTATTAATCTTGAAGTGACAGACATTGGCAGTAAATTATTCAAATTTCAATATAGCACGGTGTTAAATTTGATGAACAAGGTATTATAAGATTGATTGGTTTATTTGTTTACAAACGCACTTGTGAGATAACAAAGCCATCATTAGCTCTAGTATTTAAATGGTGGTTAGGGGAGAAATGGTTAATTGATTGCAGGTATATAGCGTAAAATTACATCCTTTCATTGTCAAGCTAGGTATATCCTGTTCTAAATATAACCACGAGGAAATATGATATTTGGTTGGGATATTCATTTAAAACAATATAGAGATCAAGATAATGGAGTACGTAATAGCTTTTCAAAGGGATATCAATTTTCTTTATGTGAGTAGAAAACAAATGACAAAATAACCGTATGAATAATAGTATATGTATTCACAAAACGTTTTACAAGATATGTATTAAATCGAGTCAAGAGGGACTGCTGATTTCTTTTACCAAAATAAAAAAACATCTTACAATTAGTACATCTTACATATTCAGAATTAAATATTAAATTCTTAAATAATTCAGTAATGGGAATAAGAGAAACACTGAGTGATGGGATGAGAAAATCTTGGATGGAGATGGGATGGGAAAAAACGGTTGCTTCAATAAGTTGTATTTACCTTTGTATGTATCTGATCAAAACTTAACAAAGGGCAGTATTTATTTTCTGTTTTATTTTTATTTCCAGCTCACATTATAAATTCAAATCTTGGTACACATAGTGTGGGATTCAGCAATATGAGAAACGTTAGAGTTAACTTCACTTTCATAATGTAGGCTAAATACTACTTCAGAAATAGTAATTTGAAGTCCATCGGATAACATCCATATATAAACTGAATCTAAATAAGAAGTAACTAAACTATAGGTCCACCGTTATAATATTTTGAAAATTTTCACAAAAGTTGTTTTGAAAGTTCAGTTAAGATGTCTAATCTATTGCTGGCTCGTCGTGAGATTTTTTCATGTATGTACCTCTGTAGTAATTGAGGACTGTAGAAAGGTCATGCAAGTTTCACTTGCACGTTTTATGTATGCATTTTTTCTTCAATTATTAGACCTTGCAGGTTACCAAATTACATTTTATCCCCTTTAATTTTTTTGTGTATCCACAAATATTATGTACACTTTATAGTGCACACTTTAATTTATAGATGGATATTGCTGTGTCACTTAATTCTGGTTGACGATTTTTTAATAGTTATAAACTTGGTGGACGGAAACTTGAACTATGATTAGAAAACTAAGTATCATTGCTTAATGGTTATAAACTTGGTTGATGGAAACTTGAATTATGATTGGAAAAAATAAGTCTCCCACCCGAAAAAGTTATGTACACCTTGAAAATTTTACAAATACCCACAGCAGTTATATGAAATTTTTTTAGGACTAAATATAACATTATATATCATCTAATTTCTATAAAGATATTCTCTTCTAATTAATCAATCATTGAAAACTTCAAGAAACAAAGAGAACATTATTTTTGTCGGTAGAAATATTTTGACGGTAAATTATCTAAAAGAAACTGATATCTACTATTATCATCATTCTCTCTAGGGAGATTATTCGCCAAAAAGTAATTCGCCTTGTTAATTTTAGACGCGAACGTTATTAACGGAGCTTGTTACCATCAGACGGGCGTTAACGTTTGACGATAACACTTCAAAGACTCGCAGGATGGATTCCGGTGTCTATAAAAGACTGGATATTTTCCCATCATTCTATCATCTCGTCGCCGGAACTTCGTTAAGATGCCATCGCTTCCGATCCTCGGCGTGCCGAGGCGAGAACTGCGAGGTTTAAAATCGCATATAAATGTTCCCGCTTCTTGAAATATGTCGGAGAATATTGAAGACTGACAGGAGCGGATGAATTCTCGTTCGATTTCAAGATTTGATTCGATGCATAACTCTGGATATAACTCTAGCAGCAGAGGCGGATCTACGATGAGGATTAGACCTCCGTCCTCGAAACGTAGTTGACCTCGCTTAGGAACAATAGTAAAAAATATTATTATATACTTTTTAATTAATGAATTGTTGGCAATTACTTGCTATCCACCCAGGTAACAAGAACCGCAAGAGCAATGTATTATGGTAATTTACTATAAAATATAGGTATGGCAATTTGCTACAGAACCTAGAGATACAAAAGATGAATTGTTTTTAGTTTGAGGCATCCCCATGAAAAAGGTTTACTACGTCTTCTTGTAATGATTTGAATCAAATCCTCTTAATCATTAATAAATATACGGTTATTTTTTGCAGACAAAATAAATAAAATTAAACATGGAATGCGTTGAACCTCTAAAAAGATATGAAAACGTTTTTAAATGCAAATCAAATTTTAAGAGTTGTAGGTCGATCACAACATTATACATTCAGTTATGATAGAAAACATCCTATAATTTTACCTAGGTGTAGCCGTTTTACAGATTCAATTATTGAATCTTTTAACAAACAGTATTTATTTCCAGGAGTTCAAACTCTTCAATTTATTTTATACCAAATTTTTGGATTACATTTTCTAGGAGAGCCATTCGCAAAATTATATATCTTGTTAGTGTTATAAATGTGAGCGTAAATTCTACTCCGCTTCAACTGCGAAGGTAAATTTGCCCTTATTTGTATTCCGCAAATTAAGTTTTTCAAAATCGCTTCTGGATTTCGCGGGACCTGTTTTAAGTCGTTTGGGAAAATCCCAACGAATGAAGTCAAAAAAGCTTTTTGTCTTATTGCGCTACTAAGGCAATACATCTAGAATTAGATTCGGACCTTTCTACAATCTTTTATAGCCGCACTCCGCCGTTTCGTTACTTGTCGGGGCCGTTGTTCTCTTGAGCGACTGTGTTTCTAATTTCGTCGGGGGTTCTCGGTATCTGACTCAAATTATGGATTATTGACTACGTTATACATAACTCGAAAAAAGATACCTGGCAGAATTATCCGCCATCTGCACCACACTTCAGATCTTTAGAAAGCGGGCGTAAAGATCGTTAAAACATATAATTATTGACATTGGTAATTAAATTCTCACCTATGAGAAGTTTTATGTACTGCTTATTCAAACTGAGGCCGTTTTAACCTCTCCGTTTTAACACCCATTATGCCCCTGGGCTCTAACCCTAACAATATATATGTCCTGACAACATCACATTGTTTAACGCTTAAACATCAACCCTATTACCTGATCCAGATTTTAAGGATGGGAGGACAACTTTCAATCGTTTAGATCGATGATAATTATTGCAACGCTTACGTTACTATTTCTGGTGTCGATGGTACCATGAATATCTGCATTGATTAGGGTAAATCAATCATCGGGTGCACTGGTTTTGATGAAGAATGAGAATTTACCTCCTTTAAGCTGGCAAATAGCTAATTTTTTAAATTTAAAAGGATAGAGAGAAGAGTTACGACAGTTCGTACCAAAAAGTAGAGTTTAGAAGACCTCTTGTAAAACTTCGCCCATTGCCAAACGCATAATTTAACGTTTGCTATGATTTTCTTACTTCGTTAATTTAGACTTATTACTTATCACTTATAGTAATTTTTAAGTTGAGAGAGTAAAGTGAGGTAAGTAATACTGAAGAATACGACTGAATTGATAACCCGCCTTACCGGTAATCCAACCGTACTCGCTTGTGTATTTTTTTTTATTTTTAAAATTAAAATTTCGAAATAAAGACAAGTATGGTATCTACTTTCACGACATCAGAATATTTTCAACAAAAGAAAAAAACAATTTCGAATTTAAACTCTCAATTACATTCCGCGTACTCGCAAACACCCATCTAGAAAAAATGGGTACATATCAAAAGGGGACGATTAATATTAACTGCAATCCCGATTACACAGCACAGATTTGAACACAGGTACACGCGTAGTCCAGCAAGTGTGCAGGTAGGTAGGTGATAGCCTGAGGAATGATCAACCAATCGACTTCAAAACTCCTCCAGCATCAGCGTAGGTTGGGGATAATCTTGGACAGCACTATCCCGTCATCATTCACACATAATGATCCAAGGGGACATTAGTACTCGACGCAAGCCATAGCAGGACTGTAAAATCGTGATCGGTGTAGAAGTCCTCAAAACTGCTGTGGTACAAGGCCGCGTTATTTTGTCGGAATGAAACATACAATGTAGCTGCAAGGATGAGATATCCACCGATCTCAGTACCTCCTCGATGTATTAGGTGCTAATAAGAGTGTTGATAATGACGGTAAGTGATACCGCTCCACACCATAGTCCTCTCTGGGGATGGTGTTGACGAGGACGACCTCGTTCGACATCTCACGTGTTCCCCGACGACGTTACACGATAACCTGAACGTTAGCATTTTGCATAATGAATCGGAACTTGCCGGTGAGGACGAGGATATTTCAATTATGCATCTAAAGCCACTCCTGCCGGTACCACTGGAGAGGCATACAAATGTTGAGACATCAGGGGAAGGCATTGTAGAACCCGATAGTTATGTATTCATTGAGTGACTGCCTTGTGTCACAGGGTATGCCGTAAGACTAATTCTCCCTTGCTGATATACAAAGTAGAAACAGCACGCCGGCGTGGCCAATCATATCAGGTGAGGTTCTCGCGCTACTCTGTCAATCGTGGGCGGCCGTGTCGTGGATAATGAGTCGTGATGAGGAACTTCGCTGAAAATGATATTTCACTCCTACTATGGACCACGTAGACAATTCAGGACTCGGTTTGGTTGTACAGAATTATCACTAACTTGTGCTGATGATGTGAAAACCAAGGCCAAGCTGTCATTGGCCATCTGCTGGCCTCTCTATATGGTTGCATAAGCGTTGTTGTCCATCCTCGAGAAAGTTGTAGCCAATATTAATATTCCCCATTCCCTACCAACCGTTTTAGGTACTTATCTAAGGTATATATCCGTAGCAAATTGAATCATAATCGTTCTTGTCATTCTTATGTTACCCAGGTGGACAACTACAAATTGCCACGTGTCTATTAATATTGTCGAGTAAACGCAGAAATAATAATTTACAAACTAAGGTTTTCGGTATTACTCGTATTTTTATATTTTATTAAAACGGCTTCTGCTGGAGAAAAAAATATTGAAATATATAATATATATTAATAAATAATATATGTCTTTTTAATTTGCATTATCTGTTTTCATTATATTACGAACATTTATGCATTTGCAAAACGAATACGTGTGGGAGATGAAAAGTCGGAGACAGCACCAATTTAAATGTAAAATTTATTATACTGAGGACTTGGGTTCTATTGAGGCAATTCAATTTTCTATGGTTAATTTTCTTAAATACTAATTAATTTCGTTTTTGATTTGTCTTGAGCGGATAGCAAGTTTTATATAGATACAAGTTTGTTGCCGTTACATAGATAACCCTATGGCGAAATTTTTTTTTTCAAATTAAAACTAGTCTCTTTCTACATTGCTACAATATCTCATCAACAAATCTCTTTTTATTTATTTTTCTTGAACTCTGATGTATTTATATTAATACATTCATAGTTAGTAGAACAAAAGGTATAAATTAAAAGAAACATGAGTTAGCACATACCAATATCTGACTCTCCATCCATCTATTAATCTTAATAAAAAATTGGATGTTGTATTAACAATTGAAAAAAAACATCTTTACTGGCGTACTATTTGCACGATTTACAAAAAATTGTGCTTTAAAGTATTCGATTTCAGTTTTCTCTCATATTTTTTTAACGCAAGACGATAGAATTTTTATGCAATAACTGCCAAATGAACCAAAAAACAAATAAGTTTATCAAAATCTTCTTTTATTTGCATAAATGATGTACTCTAATAAAAGATCAACAAAAACATAATTTTGTTTGTATTGTTCAAAGCATTAATTTGTAAAAACTTCGAGAACGCAACAAAGTAAACACCCAAACAATAAAATAAACATACGAAACGATACATGACATTATAAAACAAATAGAGAAAAATAAACATCATTCCTTTACATTACTCGTTTTTACTACGCCACATTTACGCAACATTAGTAAAGAGAAGACCATCCCTGAGAGCCCATTAACTTAATTCCTGCTTTACCCCAATATGAATATTCAGTGTCATGTTTTGTTACCAGTTTTTTAAAATATATAAAGTTCTCAAAATAAATTAAAACGCAACTTCTGTTGCCGTATTTGACTGTTCTAAAGTTGGTTGGTCAACAATGCTATAAAAATTATATTAGATTTTCATCAAGTCGGAGGGTGGTGGGTGATTCCTTGAGAGACCCCCCCCCCTTTCTTCCGATTAAGATCTAAGAAAAAAATATGAGGAAAACGGGGTGAAATAAGAGTTTATTTTAGTATTATTCATTGTATAGGGTGTTTATAAATACGGTAGGGGCAACTATTTTAGCCACCACGTATATGTTGTTTTGGATGTTACCAATGAAATTTCATCGAATAAATAAACAGGCGCCTTGTAGGTATTGCATATTTAAGTTTGAAATGTGGTTATATTTCTAATTATAACGAGATTATTACCCTATCCCTACCACATCCTTCTTAAGGGGTAGTGGGATAAAAAATAAATGAAGAATAATAAACGAGATCTAAGGTTGATTAGATTTTGAGCTACCTAATCAGTATGGTATTATCCGGTTAGGGGGGATAAATGGGGGTAAAAAGTTTTTTATTTAATCATAATAATTATTTGATTAAGAGCATTGACATTTTTTGAGGTTTAGTTAGTTTCCTAAATAGTTTCCAAAATATGAAAAAATCCTTTCTTCAGTAGCAATTTTGAGGTTATCAATCTTGCTCACCCCAAAGCCATCTTTTTTAAATCGAAAAATTTCTATTCCTAGAAAATAGAACATTATTATCTAGTGCGCAATGAATTCTGGAAAATGGAAGCCAATCCAAGAAATTCGTTTCATTTTAAAAGGACGTAAACTTCTCCGAGCCCGGGCACATGCAGATACCGATTCTATCCTCCGAGCACTAAGACGCCATTTGCCAAATAAATGGACACGTACATACGAATCTCTACTCGCCCAATTTTCATGAAATGTGGCTGGAAGATGCGCACACCGATGGCATTATCCGAAGCTTCAGCGCTGATTTTTCAGTTATTTCGAAGTTAGTGTTCTTCACCGGCTAAATTGAATACGGGTTACTATTGTTTAAGTGCAACTTTGAACGGGCAACCTGCACGATTGTTATTAGAGATTTCAAAACATTCCCTCAAAACATTCATTATGTTTGAATAGAACCAGTGTCTGATTGTAAATTTAGTTAGTAGTAGGTAGTAGTCCACAATTTTACAAATATGACCTTTTAAATTAGTCTTATCTGTTTTCAATACGGTATGTATTATTCTTTTAATTTTTTAGTAATAAAACCTAAGTAAGATTGAATGTACAGGGTGGGCAAATTTCGATGTTTTTATAGCGGTAACTGTAAGGGCTATGGAAAGAACCCACCTTTCCCGACCTCTTTTTTCGAGATAAATTCAGAGAAAACCAGAATTTGCTATCTTTTCGTTTTCGAGTTGTAAACGAAAATTGATTTTTTTGAGTTTTCGATTGGTGGTCGATAACTCGGTTGTTTGTAAAATTAGAAGAAATCTGTTTGCACGTTCTACAGGCACTTTTTTAAGTAGAATAGGATTTCCTTAACAGATTTTTTATATCTTGTGTAGTTTTCGAGTTAGGCACAAACTTCTATTTTTTAAATGGAAACCATAGTTGGCTATGATTTAGCTAAAAAGAGGATTTTTTTCTTTACAACGATATATAGTTTGTGGGGTCTATGATGAGTGTTTATGCGGAAAATTAAAAATTTTAATTTTTTTGTATAGGTATACTTACTTTGTTTTTTCTTTGCAGGAAGAGTAAGTTTCTATAGTAACACATTGTTACAACAATGTTTTAATAATAATAACTGTTGCTAATGGAAATTTACCCCTGCAAAGTAACATAAATACATAGTAACAGTCGTATATAATGAATGGTATATTAAACTTAAATAACTAATTATGACATATTAGTGACTAATTAATAATTAATTATAACATATTCATAACAAGAAAGTTTAACACACTTAACAATCAAATTTGTAACAAAATATGTATGTAAAAATACGATACAATATATTTTACAAAAACAAAACTAGACAGATTAAAAAAAATACGAGCATGATTATTTACCTAAAGTTTTCAAATTGTCGTCCGTTGTTTGCGATCACAGTTCACATCGCTTTGAAACACTTTTTGTTGCATTATAGATGTGAATATTTGAAACGGAATTCAGACAGTCTATAAGATTTTCTCTCAGTTGAACCAGTGTATTATTTGTCTTTTTGTATAAATTGTCTTTAATGGTTCCCCAAAAAAAGAAATCTAACGGTGAGAGATCCGGCGACCGAGGAGGCCACTTTACTGGCCCATTGTTCCCTATCCATTTCTCCCCAAAATTAGTATTTAATAATTCCGAGATTAAATTAGTATTATGGGGTTGGCCCCCGTCTTGTTGAAAAAATACATGTCGTCTTTCGTTAAGTGGCAAGTTGTCTAAAAATTCTTCTACTATGTGGTAGTTTATCATATTGTAATACCGTTGACCATTTAAATTGTCATCATAAAGTTGGTAAGCTAAAATGCGGTTATTATATAGGGCACACCATACACTAAAACCGAAACGTCCTTGATTTTGAACATCAACAGTCTGATGAGGATTATCTTCAGACCAATAATGTTTGTTGTGTTGGTTGAAAATTCCGGCACTACTTACGTAACTTTCATCTGTCCAAATGATATTTTTTAAAATAATTGGTCTTGCTCAATTTGTTGTAGGTACCAATTGCAGAAATCCAGTCGGCGTTCAGGATCAATTGGAAGGAGCTGTTGTTGTTTCCTTATTGTATAAGGTCTAAATTTGTGTTTTTTTAAAACTGAAAGTGCTCTTCGTCGCGATATACCAGACTCTGCTTCAATTTGCCTACTTGAAATTGAAGGATTTACGACTACCATACCAACAACATTTATGGCAACATCCTCAGCATCTTGAATACGATAATTTTTTGGTCTTGGTTTATTAAATCCTCCGTATTCAACGAGGCTTCTTTTAGTCTACCAAAGATGGACATATTAGGTTGTCTCCCTTTCAGGGTAGCGATTAAAATATGCTTCCGATGCAGCTTCAGAATTATATCCATTTTGAATAAAACACTCTAGCATATTAAACTTTTCGTAATTTTGATACGCCATCGCGCCTTGTCAATTTCTTTAATCGAAACTTTAAAACTATAATGCAAGCAAAAACCAAACATAAACAATTAATCAAACAGTAATGTAACTGTGTATTTACATCCCAATATCCAACTGTTCTGTTTTCAAAAATGACAGGCGCCTACTGTGCAAAATCATTGAAATTACTATATTGTCCTTTATTAGAAAACATATGTTTTTAACTGTTTCCGCATAAACACTCATCATAGACCCCACAAACTATATATCGTTGTAAAGAGAAAAAATCCTCTTTTTAGCTAAATCATAGCCAACTATGGTTTCCATTTAAAAAAATAGAAGTTTATGCCATAACTCGAAAAACTACACAAGATATAAAAAATCTGTTAAGGAAATCCTATTCTACTTAAAAAAGTGCCTGTAGAACGTGCAAACAGATTTCTTCTAATTTTACAAACAACCGAGTTATCGACACCAATCGAAAACTCAAAAAAATCAATTTTCGTTTACAACCTCGAAAACGAAAAGATATATAGCAAATTCTGAGTTTTCACCAATGAATTTATCTCGAAAAAAGAGGTCGGGAAAGGTGGGTTCATTTTTCCATAGCCCTTACAGTTACCGAGATACCCTATAAAACACACCGAAATTTGCCCACCCGGTACAGTGCGTTATTATTGAAAATATAGTGCATTAGGGGAATCATGCTTTAGGAGGCTCAATAAATCATTTTTTTTATTGCTTAAATCTATTTCTAATGTATCTAAGAATATGTATCTATAGAGTATCTAAGTTATAGAGGCTAATTTACAATATTTTTCTAGATACAGCACTAAACGCAGTGGTGTGTCGAGCCGGTATACGGACGCTCGGGCAGTTGGAGCTTGGAGCGCGCGCTCCTTCTCGCAGTCGAATAACTCCGTAACTATATCCGTGTGTGTAAAGCCGACATCGGCCTGTTATGAAAAAGGATAAACAGAAGTGAGACGACAGATAAGAAGCAACCGCAGACGCATCGAAGGTAGTGAGGGAGGGAATAAGACCGGTCCTCTCAACGGTAAACTTGAAAGCGCGCTTTCTCGAGTTTTTGTTTTTATGATTTTTCTAAACTGGCGGGCGAGATCGCAAGAAAACTAGACGTTCAATTAGGACAAACCAAGGCTTGTTAGCTTCAGTTTTGCATTCTCTTCTATTTGAACTAAAAAGATTGTACGAAAAAATATTTTAAACAATTTTTTAAGCAAGTTGAAATGATTTTTTGTTGTAACACTTCTTTTTTCAAACCCTTTTTCCACCTGGGTTTTTCTTAGTTCATCTAGAAGAAAATACATGAAAACAAAATTGTCTGTAAAAAAAGAGCTTTGCAATAAGGTGTTCACAGTGCATAAAACGGCTGCGATGAATTTTTTTTATGTTTTTTTAGACTCCTATTTTTCCTAAAAAACCCAAAAAGTTTTATTAGTTCAGCTAGAAGGGAAACATATCATTACAAACGGGATAAAATTAGTTACTTTGCTTAAGTGAGCTTATTTTGATTTAAGAGATGGCTTCATTAGAAAAAATTTGAAAAAAACATTAAATAGAAAAAAGTTATCATACGAAAATGAGGAGCTCTTACCATGTACCTGATATTCCCTGGATGGTTCGAACGATGTGGGGCCTAGAAGGCAGATTACAAGGGGTTGCACAAAGAGTTCTGTGCGATAACTATAGTGTAAAGAAAGTTAACAAAGCGTAATATGCATGCTTGAGTATTGTATCGCAAAATAGAATTTAAAAGTGTAATTGAACACACACATCTTAACAATGTCTTCACTCTTGAATCGTATATTAGTTCTTAGGAATGTTAGTTTTTGTTAACGAATTGGCGGGGGTTTGCCGCAAAAATACACCTAAATGTGTTTTATTTGAAAGTCATAAATATTAATAAATTATTAAATGAATAACGCTACATATTTATTTAAAAAATAATTAATTACTAACATGAAAAATACATTTTATATAGTATTTTTCATTATTGATGTTTATATAATTTAACAATAATAATAAATAAATGAAAACGGAACAGGTGGAGCATTATGCAAGCTATTATATGTACCTATACAGATTTAAAAAAAATGAATTAAAATACGCTAGTGAAAAAAATTAAGGAATTAAAAAAAAATTCAAATTTTTAGGTGATTTTCAACAGGCCGTAACTTGGAGAAAAACGGTCGCATAGAAAATTTAAAAAAAGGAAATTATAGCTCCAAGTATCTAGTTTTTGGAACTGAACTTCGAAGTTTTTTTAGCGTCAGCAATTTTTGAGTAATCCTAAGAAAACCACCGACAAAAACATTTTTGATTTTTTTTTGGTTCTTTTTTTGTGGTTTACGAACTTGATTTTTTTGACTTAACCACCATATGGACCAGATAACTTGTTTATTCAGCTTCAATTCCTTTCTTAAAAGACGAAAGATACGATCATTTCTCGCCGAGATATCGGTCTTTGAATGAAAAAGGATCATTTTGTGTTTAATTATCGATATATCAGCAACCAATGATCACACTAAAAGTTAAAGGTGGTTTCGAGAACTTGAATAAATTCGCTACAAGAATTAGCCATTGGTTCTTCAAAAAAATTTTGTTCTCCATTCTTTACATGAATTTGAAAAAGCAACAAAAAAGGGCTTTTGGTTGTTTTTCGGAAAATCAAGCGCTGAATCAAAAATATCGAGGAAACCAGTGATGTTAAGTGTGCCTTTTACAGTTCAATATACCCACAAAAAACCCTACAAAGATTCAATTCAATACAGACAGCCGTTTTTTGGTTCTACTCGATTGAATTTTTTGAAAAAATTAAAAGATCACTTTTTTTGCTCCAAAAAGCTCATAATCTTTGACAAAATGAGAAAATTTTTTTTTTCAGTTTTCGTTACATTTCTTGTTGTATCGCTGTTTGCGATAAAAGTGTAACGAAAACTGAAAAGGTTTTTTTTTTATTTTGTCAAAGATTATGAGCTTTTTTGGAGCAAAAAACGTGATCCTTTATTTTTTTCAAAAATTCAATCGAGTAAAACAAAAAAACGGCTGGCTGGATTGAATTGAATTTTTGTAAGGTTTTTGTGGGTATATTTAACTGTAAAAGGTACACTTAACATCAGTGGTTTTCCTCGATATTTTTGATTCAGCACTTGACTCCGAAAACCACCAAAAGCCTTTTTTTGTTGCTTTTCCAAATCATGCAAAGAATGGAAAAAATTGTTTCGAAGAACCAATGGCTAATTCTTGTATAGGATGTATTCAAGTTCTCGAAACCCACCTCTAACATTTTGTGCAATCATTGGTTGCTGAGATATAGATATAATCAAACACAAAATGATCCTCTTCCATTCAAAGACCGATATCTCGGCGATAAATGACGGTATCAAAGTCTTTAAAAAAAGGAATTGAAGCTGAATAAACAAGTTATCTGGTTCATATGGTGATTATGTCAAAAACAATTTTTTTCAAGTTCGTAGACCACAAAAAAAGAACAAAAACAATTTCGAAAATTTTTTTGTCGGGGGTTTTCTTAGGATTACTCAAAAATCGCTGACGCTAAAAATGATGCTAATCGAAGTTCAGATCCAAAAACTAGATTCTTGGAGCTACAATTTCCTTTTTTTAAATTTTCTGTGCGACCGTTTTTCTCCAAGTTACGGCCTGTTGAAAATCACCTACAAATTTTGATTTTTTTATCCTTTAAATTTTTTCCACTAGTTTAGGTATATTTTATAGGAGTATTACATTATTATTAAAATAAATTGAATAATAAGGAGCAAATTTCAGAACGAAATATTTACTATGAATTAAAAATATATTATTTTAGTAAATAAGTGAATTTTCATATTTTAATTCAAATGAAATTACTTAATGATAATGATAAGATTATTAACATAATAATAACATTAAAAATTAACATAATTATTAAGTAAATGTTATGTATTTCGCCTTAAATAATTCACTTCCCGACTTCAAATACTTTTATTATCACTTTAGTATAAACTAGTCTATACACTAAACAAACTTAATATGTAAACTATAAGACTTAATAGTGAACTATAAAACTTAATAACTACTTAACTTAACTGTCAGCTGTCATTATGTCACTAACTTCACAAATGTCACAATATTAATGACTGTCTAGACAATATGCCTTTATTAGCAACATCTAGTATTTTATCTACATGAAAACTATTAAGTATAATTACATTTGTATTAGGAAACCTATAAAAAAAATAAACTTAAAAATTATTCTTTATGTTTTTAAACATTTTATACAATCTTAATACAGTAATGAAGATGTTTTCTAAATCAACAAGTATAATCTACCCAACCCATGTATGTGAAAAGACACGATTTATATTGTTTCCGTAATCAAATTTATATTTTAATGTACTTTTTATATATATCCAAAAATATATTAGTTCAGGTATCTAGTAAAAATACAATGAATTGTGGGCATTCTGTTGAAATGGTAAATTTGCGGTATACAAATAATTTTAATTACTTATATATTTTATTCGTTATAATATAAACACATACACATACATACATACATATATAAGCATTAAATATTTACCTTACAAATATGAGCAATATTTTTATTGCTAATAGAATGGATTTTATGATTGGTATTTAAATTTGTTTTAATACAATGAGTATTAAAATATATATTTATGTACCAGTATTTATGTACGTTGTATAACAGGGTGTCCCAGAATGATTTATACAAACTAATTTATACAAACTCCTAATAAATATATCGGCACTGTGAGGGTGGCTCTACTGGGGATGGCTTTTATGATGCTAATAACTCTGGTGCATTGACGTCGTTTTTGTTGCAGTCTGATATAAAGAGACATCCAAAAAAAACATCAAAGTTGGCCAAGAAAAAAAGACGTACTTCTATTCTTATTCGAATTTATAACCTTATTTACTTGTGAAAACTGTCACATCATATGACAGCTATTGATTATTTTACAAATTGTGACAGTCACTTGTCAAAAGTTTGACATAACCGAAAAACTTAGACATGACCGCTATTTCTATCTCTCTCGTTCATAGCCAGAGTTGATGACTTTTTTTTGGATGTCTATATTTATTAATATGAGTTATGTCTTCTATAAATCATTCTGGGACACTTTGTATACTATAGGGTATTGTTATGTATTTCGCCTTAAATAACACGTTTATCGAGTTCAAATACTTTTATTAACACTTTACAATTTATCGATTTCAACTCGGTAACATTCAAATCACAGCTAACTTATTTCTTATTAACAACATCGTTATATAGTTTTTGTCTGCTCTAGAATAATCATCTGTCATTATATACAATTCCTTACTAGGTAAATATAAACTTAATATGTAAACTAACAATAACTTAATAACTGTCAGCTTTCACAAATGGTACACTGCTAACTCAGAAAACCTTCCTGAGTATGCTTGAATCTTTTTCGGCTCACCCCGAAGTATCCATCTTTTCAAATCTTCTTGAATTACTTTTTATGACTTCTAAAAAATTTTTTGAGTGGGTTAAAATTTCTGAAAAGAGAGCTCGTTGGGTAAGCGCAATCTTCCTTTGCATTTTTGTGAATCGACGATTACGAAATTCGTGAGAGACGCTCGGTGCGGGTGACAAGTTTTCTTTGCAACTTGCATGCATGACTTACTTTCCTCCTGTTCCTCTAATTTTTCGAGTGAAAACCTGTTAGAGGTACGAATTTCGCGATTGTCGCTTCACACAAATGCAAGGGAAAACAAATACGCCTGCCCAACGCTTTTAGAAATATTGATCCACTAAAAAAAATTGGAGGGGGTCAAGGAAGGAGGGCTATCGGACCCAAAAGGGAATTTGAAGGAGACGGACAACTCGGGGTGGGCCAAAAAGGATTCTAGATTCTTAGGAAGGAAGGTAATTCTGGCTCCCCTCATGCGTAGAGACCTGCTTCAACCCCTCAGCGCGGAAAATTTGTTCACACAAGTGGGTTCACAATTTCCTTTTGGCGCTCAGCCGGCCACCCGCAGAGGGTCTAGTCAACTTCTAGAGCCTTCAAGTGATGCCATAACAGGAATTCAAGACCAAGCGACACCCCACACCGCTTCCAAGAAGTACGGAACCAAGAGAGTGGGGGGTTCGTGTGGGGGTTCCTGGAAGGGTGCTTAAGTTATCAAAGAATGGAAATGATCTGTGGCAATTTATATTAGTAACATTAAGAAAACCGTTATCCTATCTAAATTCTTCGTAAAAAGAATATTGAATACGTGTAGAACGGATTTTTACTGGTTACTAATCTTGTTCTATGTTTAACTTTTATTCATTTCTTAATCTTTTCACTTTTCTAATGGGTGAAATAAAGTAAAATATATGTATATTTAGAGACGCTTTCAATTCAAAACTCAAACTTTAATCGATTTTTTATTCAACGTTCAACTTTTAATTCGTTCTTTCACAAATTTACCCTCTCAATATTTTTAACAACCGACATATTAATGTAAAAATTAGTCACTAAAATAACCTGTTATTTGTCACACGTTTGTAACACGTAGTTTGTAGTATAACGTCAAATTTAAAGGGACCAGCTGTTTCAGTTCGGTACTGGATACTGAGTGCTGCATTTCACCATCCCCAGTGTGCATGCTTTCAACCAGCATGTATAATTTATTAATCAGCCCTCGGCCTGGCACAAATCCAACACATTGATATTATGCAATTTGTTTTCAAGCTAAATATTTGGCTACATGTGTTTTACAGAAAGTCCGCTATTTTTAACTTATACAACAAGGTGAGTAACTTACAAGATAATAATATCAGCCCAACAATAATTAATAACGTTATTAGGAAAACCGGTAAATACGAGTGAGGCACAGTACATCTGAATATAATTGAATGGGGCACAGTTTTTAATATCGAGACGTCTTTGTAGCATCAGGAATATGCTTAACTTTTACTAAGTTAGACTTTGATCAAACACAATGTCAAACAATAACAATTGCCTTATTGATGGCTTACTGGAATTTGAAATATTCTAATTAGGAACTTTGAGAAGAAATAGTGTAAAGACAACCTAATAACTACAGTGTTGATTGACTAAATGATTATTTAGACGTGCTGTTTCTTCAAAATAAATGTTTAAATATTGTTTTTGGGGTTTATGATATCTTATTATGTCTGCGCCTTTAGTAAACATAATTTTTTTAAAGGAAAATGGCTATACTTCAAACGTATAACAATGATAAAAATTGTGGAATCTCTTCAAAATACTTAATATTGACTAGTAGGCATTGCTTTTATATTTGAGTATTCAATTTCATTGCAAACAATTTTTCTTATTAACTTTTTTACATAGCGTTAACATAAGGTACTTTACTCTTCATTATTATTTAGTTTTTACTATTTTTGAACACCCTGTATGTTAAATTGAACAAACAACAAACTTTCTGGACGTTTCAAGACAAGCAAAACTTTTTATGAAGAATGACTCTTTGTGGAAAAATTAAATTTTTTGTCCATTTCACCTATAGGTAACTCAATCCGGAGACACTCTGTATATTATATATAATTATATATTATATATTTGGAATGTTTAATTCGAAACCACTAGTTAAAACTTGGAAATACAAATAGGGTTAACTGACAACTTAACATTTCTTTTTTCTAAAAACTAAATCATTATAAACAGCTTTTTTAAAAGAAAATACCCGTGTACGTAGAATGTATGTATATGTATTACTTACAGATCCACGTACTGGAGTGGAAGAGTATTCATTAAGAATAAAAAAAAACGTTAAATAGGCTTAAACTGTTCAGAAAAATCAAGATTTTAAACTTAAGGGAAAAATTAATTTTCTCTCTGTCTGTCTCTGTCTCTCTCTCTCCGTCGCTCTGCGTCTCTCTATTTCTGTCTCTGCCTGGCCATATGTCGATCTGTTAGCATTTTTTACATACACGATTGCCGCGTTAAGATATTATAGTATCCAGGAACTTTGGAAACTATATAAGTACTAAGAGTAAACAAAATCTATCTGTAGATAAAATATTTCATGTCCTACTTAGCACTATGTATATGTTGTCGGTTGTATTACCTAATAGTTAATTGACATTGTACGTAATTCTGACATTTTGAACGTAACGAACCAATTATGAAAGATACGCATTTCAAGTTTGATGGTGGCTTCTTCAAAAACTTTTTAATCATAATAATAAAATTATTAATAAAAACCAAAATTTTCCCCTGCTTTTTAAAATTCCCAATTCTTCCGCCAAACCCTTTTTTTTTTTATTTTTTTCCACAAAAATTTTTTTCCCCCCAACCCCCCCCTTTTAAAAACAATATTTTTTTTTTTTTTCTTTTTCCCCTTTTTTTCCCCTTTCCTTTTTTTTTCTTTTTTTCCCCCCTTGAGACAAATGTACAACATAAAATGTAAAGACTTTTGTAGTAATAAGGCGTGATGCTAAGGGGGTTCAAGAAGGAAACTTTCATCGAATAAAATTTTTAATATAATATTTAATATGTACATGCATAACAGCGAGAGTTCTAAAAAAATCTGCTACTTCTCGGGATACTTTTAATGGGATTGTTGAGGTCATGGGGTTTTTTGGGTAAATTGGATCATTGGGGTCAATGGTATCATTGAGGTCAAGGGATCATTGGAGTCAATGGGATAATTGGGAGCAATGCAATAATTGAAGTCAAGGGATCATCGGGGTCATGAGATTACTGGAATCAATAATAAAAATTTGATCAATATGACACTTGGGATCATTGGGATCATGGGGGTCACTAAAAGCATTAGCGAAAATCGGATCATTGTGACCATTGGGGTCAATGAGGTCAAATCAAGCTGTGACTCTTGTGGGTTATCAGTGGAACCAACTGAATTAGTTTTAGCCGATAATAGAAGAAAATTATTAGCCGATCATTCACATTTACTAAATTTACTAGAAGTAAGTGATTTCAGTATTTCAATCATGGTTATTTAAATAGCCAAAGTGTAAACACAATTAAATTTTTAATTTTTAGTTAAATTAAAAGTGGAAACAGTAGATCTGGAAGTAGTGATTGCTAAAGCGGCGTTTTTTTTTAATATACATGTTTGTGTCAAATTTCGACTCCCCCACAAAATTATCTAAAAAAACGTTAGGGATATCAATAAAACGCATTTACATTGGTAGAATAAAGCTTAAATGGCTTTCCTGTACCGTATTGAACTAAGTTGTGCTGTATTTTGATATGGTCTTTAAATATTTTTCTGCCATTCATTAATATATTAATAGATAACACAAAACTATTAGCGAAATAACCAGGCATTGGTAGAAAAAGATAGATTAACATTCAACATCGGTAATACTTTAATTTCTTGTTTGATTAAGTGGAAAGTTGCTACGGATTTTATAAAATATATAAAATGCCCTAATTCCGATTTTCCTTCTTTTACGTAATAACGACCACTATTTTAAATAGTACGAGAGGATTTAATTTCGTTTGGTAAACCCTATCATCTAAAAGTATTAACAAGATTTCTGTTGGAAAATAAAACAGAAAAAGGAAACAATGAAAACAAAGTGAACATTTGTGTATCACCTGGCACGATTTTATCATCATACATTATATGTGTACATACATACATACCTATTATATCTATAGGTATACACACATTTGAGTAATGTTCACTGAAAACTATTGAATAAAAATAATCGTACACTTTGTGCGCTTTACAATTATGATGTTTAATTAAAGAGACATATAACCAACAACTAGAGACTTCCCGACAGATCTCGTATAATACCTGCTGCTAGATTTCAGACCCCAAATACGAAGTCAATATTCTGACAGGACTCTCCAATTAGTTGCTGCATGCAGGTACGACGGTCTTAATGCTGTCTAAACAGAGATAATTGGTTTCTAATCTCCAAAATAATGTGCGGCAGCTCTGATGATCTCGCTGCA
Source organism: Aromia moschata (assembly GCA_029963805.1). Classification (NCBI taxonomy): domain Eukaryota; kingdom Metazoa; phylum Arthropoda; class Insecta; order Coleoptera; family Cerambycidae; genus Aromia; species Aromia moschata. The sequence continues at coordinate 80,662 of JAPWTK010000753.1, forward strand.
AATCACTCATGTTACTTTAACAACAGAATGTCAACATTAGGGGATGCGACGAAACTTGGGCTTAACGGATATTCGCATATCCTATCACAGTGTGTGATTAAATTTCTTTGTATTTAAGATCGCTACCAAAAATACAATATATAATATTACCTGTTACTCCAGCAGGGTTGATAAATTTAATGATTGAAAATATTTCTATATTCATATACAGAGTGGAAATTATGAGACAGAAAATCGATAGCTACATTAGATTTTACAAAAAGATCTTGGAGGAATAGAGCTACTCAAATTAGACGATACCTGTTGTGTTAAATAATTGATTATATTATATCAAGACACTGTATCAGAGGATAATGTGATAACATGGAATCCCAATTTGAACCTATCTTCTGTAATCAAAATTTGAATAGTTTTTTTAAGTATAATTTTAAAGGACCCACTGTAGTTTCTGTATTATGAATATATTATTTTAAAACTTTTCAAGCACCAGATCTTTTCATACCACGCACTTTTTACAAAAAAACTCAAATTTGCCAACCGTAGAAAATATGTTGGTAATATAAAACCCACAGAAAAACAACATACATATATTTCTAGTTTAAGTATAGGTACAAATATGGTATTCTTTTAATCCAATAAAAAGCTTAATTTACTTTGTAAAAAATTCCAGGAACGGACTCAGATTTTTTAATGTTGCTCTCAGTGCCGATAACATCACCCTGTATATCATTTTTTTGTAAATGTCAGTAAAATTTTATAAAGTCAATGGGTCAGTGTATAAAATAATGTCATAATATTTGATGGCACGTGTATGGTTATTCTCCAATAAATTTTCACACTATTGATTAACCAAATTTTAAATTCTACACATAACTTAGTCAACTAGCTAACCTGTAGTCAACTAGCTGTCAATGTGATAAATATCCATTTTTATTTTTATGAATGTATGTAGTGCTTCTACAATACGCTCGTAATAACGCACTTTTCTAATCAGGCACTAAACCAGAATAAAATATAAAATGGTATTTCAAATTTTAACTCAAACAGCCCTACCGGTAAACCTGATGCCTTTTATACGCCTGCGCTAGCGACTGGATCGCGATTAGTTCTCACCTCATGTTTACATCTGCTCAATAAAGAAGTTAAATCATCAATTGCCCTTCATTCGGCTATGTACGCATTAGGGTGCCGGTTACTATATATAGGGCTCTAACGCAGTTTTGTGTTTTATACGCAATAGTAGATGCCTATAGTTATATTGCGCGGCAATCCGTTATGACCATTTAGACGCACTGTGTCGGTCCTGCGTGCGATGGGCACCAAGGCAGCGTAGGCGCAGAACACGAATATCCACCAGAGCAAACCCAACAGTTAGAGAGGGATAGGTAGTTCATATTTCCTTGAAGAAACAAAGAAAGGTAGAAATAAATAAAAAAAGACCCGTGCCGACCCATGTGCTGTTGTGGAGAGTGATATGGTCTATGACCCTATTTCAAGGAGACCCTTGAGCAAACAAGAAGGAAAGTTAATGACTCGTATCTCACCTGGTGCATAGACAGGTATATATACTTTTTTGCCTGGTGTGTTTGTGCAGAGATATGATGACCGGTACGTCATCCACATCCTCACCTTCGGAACAAAAGGGCCGACGGCGGTGGCCCAGATCTACTATAATATACATATATTATTTTATTATGACGGCTTCGAGACGGAGTCAAACAAACTTAGCAATGAGCTATTAATTAGTAGTATTTCGTAGGAATTCCTCACGTCACAAATATATCCACACACATATACATATATCTGCATATTAGTGTAAATACATACATACATGCATTTAATGCCCCTTTAACTGAAATTAGTAGGAAAAGGCAATTTGTTTTTTTTTGTACATAATAGATTCCTTTTTTTATTTTTTTAAATAACGAAAAAATCTATGCAATTTAAAAAGAGTTTATGTATACCACGTTCATTTTTCAGACATGACTTCTTCCTCTGTTCTTTGGGATACGAATATTTTGGGATCGCTAAATCTCATCTAGTTTTCTATATCCTTCTAGAATACCTGCTGTACTGAGTACCAATCTTATATAAGCTTTATTGCTTATTTCATCCGCTTAGTTATATTGCTCATGAATAAAATAAGGCGCACATACAGAATTCCTGCAATAGATACAGCTCGTGTTTTATTCTAGTACATCTCGTCGTGCTTTCATATTTCATACTGCACGGAAATGATAGGCCAGTGAACCGAAGACCCAATTTGATATTATTCGCATAAAGTAAGTAAAAATGCCTTCCGACCAGTGGCGGTGCGTGATATTTCAGTTAGCCATATCTTGAAAACGACGCATGGGACCCACTTCACTTTTTTAGGTGATGACTATACACCTCTTACAGAAAGGATTTATAGTGAAAAAACCGTCAGCAAAGTTTTTAAAAAACGCTTTACCCTAACGCTCTGTGGAATATTTGCAGTATATTTTTTTTCATAATCTACAAACAAATATAAGGAGACGTTTTTCGATTTGTTACAAAATATTTTTTGTTTCAAAAAGTTATGGCCATTTTAATTTTTGGGAAACAAAATGTTCCTATAAAATTAAAATTAAAATGGCCATAACTTTTTGAAAAAAAAAATATTTTGCAACAAATCGAAAAACATCTCCTTATATTTGTATCTAGATTATGAAAAAAAATATACTGCAAATATCCCACAGAACGTTACTGAGAACCCAGGAGTGCTCCAGTGTTTTTGAAAATTTTTTCGCAAACTTTGCTGACGATTTTTTTCACTATAAATCCTTTCTGTAAGAGGTGTATAGTCATTACCTAAAAAGTGAAGTGGGTCCCATGCGTCGTTTTCAAGATATGGCTAACTGAAATATCACGCACCGCCACTGTAGCTAACACTTTCTGGCATTTATTTTGCACAGTGCCGATACCAGATTCATCAACATTAAATAAACGAGTGGCATCAATCTGGTTTTCATCAACAAATTTCGTCAAAATGTCAAAAAATTCATATACGTTATGTTTGTTAAACCCTTTTGCCCGTGCCATTGACGTCGGCTCTGGTTCTCGTAGTGTTATATCTTTATGGCGTCCTGCAAAAGCGTAAAACCATTTCTTTCCTTGCCATTTCAGTTTCCCGATTACAGTTATGTGAAATTTTGTTTTTTTCGGCAATTTGATATGCTAGTTTTCGCACATCCTTAATAGTGAGACCAAATAGTAACTCTTCTAGTTTAAGAATATGCTCGGCAAGTTCTCTTTCAATTTTAGGGGATAGAGTAGTTATACGACCAAGAGATTTGGTACCATCGTTAGCTTTAATATTTTTGCAGTCCAAGTGGCTTTTCAGTGTGGGCTTAGGAATACCATACTGCCGACAGCATTCATTAAAGTTCATGTCTCCATTTCGGTAAGCTGCATGGTATGCAAGGGCCCTTTCCATATCTGCCTCACTCCAAGTTCCATACTTGCGTTTCATCATTCTGCAACACAGTATATTATAATATACATATATAATTAACACATGCTCCTAATTCGTACCGGTACGAATTGGGAATCCACACAAGGTACGATTAGGGCAACTGCTTCATATTTCAGAAATAATGGAAGCATAACCTCACACTAACGGTTTTTTATTCGCATTTTTGTTACTTACGCGCTTAATTAATTATATTACAATATTTAGTACATAAAAATAAGTAAAACGTACCTTAGTGGTTATTATATCCTTAGCAGTAAAGTGGAAAAACTAGAGCAACACCCAGTGATTTGAGAAAAATGTTCTAAAGGCATGTAGGGTAGTCGTATATGCTAAATATTTTCGCGGAGTATTAAATACAGATTGTAGTTCGAGTAATGGCCGTGTGAGCGCTATTGCAGTTCTGTTTAATAATAAACCAATGGTGGTACGATTTAGGAGGCGGTACAATATAGGCAACTCTCCCCTACCAATTAGTAAGATATGTACCTAAATGGTGGGAATTGATAGGACGATAAATGGAGGTAAAAAATCAAGTAAAAGATATATGTATGGGTGCATATGCGTATAAATAAGTACGAATGTATATGAAATATTAAACTATAAATCAGTTTCTTTGGGTTCAAAGTGTTATTTATTGTACCATCGGGGTAGAGAAGGGCGTATTTTACTAAGGGTGGAAGTAGAATATTCATGTGAAATATGGTTTTATTAGTTTCTGAGGTAGAAGAATAAAAAAATCACACTTTTATTTTAATTATATAACACAATACTTTTTGAGATTAAGTCTCAAAAGTGTAGAATAAATTCTATGTCGAAATTGTGATTCAGTAAAAGGCACTGAAATATTGTTTTCCCCTTTAATATATCTAATAATTAATTATTAGATCCATTAGGTCCGTAGATCGTCGATGTTGGTGCATAATGTCAATATAAATAAAAAATTTGTAATGTTTGGACAAGGCTTTCCGAACAACATTATACATATTTTTTCATAATTAGTTTTATAGTTTGGTATAATAAACCATTACTTGAATGTGATTTTTGTATTTCTTTTTTTATAAAATAGTGAAAGATCATTTATTTAAGGGGTAACACCACTCTAGGATTTTGAAAAAATAATTTTTGTTTTGTTTTTGGCTTAAATTGTACTTTAGGGCCATAAAAATGATATAAAATTGGTCCCATAGTGAACAATTTTTTTAACAGGTTTTATTTTCAATTTTGCCACACTCACTGAGCGCGTCATTTTTGAAATTTCGCGATCTCGGATTTTTTCTGAGCGTTCTCTTACTGATGCATCAAAAAAAGGCCCGATTGTCTTTAAAATCATTCAGAATGGAAGAGGAGGAGGCGAACATCAATATAGATAGTCAAATGTATGGAGCAGGCATCGCAGATTAAAGGTAAAAAGATATTTTGAGAATTTAAGTGCTCATAAAACTTTAAACGCGTTTTTCTCGAAACCACTTTTTTCGAATTGGCCGGAAAGATTATTCGGAGACCGTTCAATGGATCGATCTGAAATTTTAACTGTAGCTTCCTAATTACATTTTCCGTAGAAGTACGTAGCCGTTTTTTGATTCGATGAAAACTTTCTTTTTTATAAACAATTTACTGCCGATTTTTTGGCCGAAAATCGAGTTTTTTTTTTTCATAAGTGCGCCATTTGCACAAAAATCGATTTAAAAACAAACCCCTACGTACTTCTCTAGCCAATAGTATGTAGATTAAGAAAATTTTTCGTTTTTTGTTCTAGGTCTTCAGTTTTCTGAGAAATTTGTCCGGCCGTGAAGGACCTTAAAAAAAGGCGCGGTCGAAGATAGGCTGTATCTTCGCCATTTTGTATTAAAATAACAATAAAAATTTTTATACTTCAATACATGTTTAATAAGCCCTCTAAAAAGAAATACTCTTGGTTTTCCCATTATCCCAAAATAAATTCTTAAAGTTAGGCCCTTTTTTCAGTCGCTAGAGTGGTGTTACCCCTTAAGAAATAAGCAGTATAATTGGAATTTATTGAGCCGATTCATACAATAAAATGTCATAATACGATATAACAAAATAATATATAGTATTTTTTTATTTTTTAATACTGCAATACTTATATGTAGTATGTTTAAGTTAAGTATATATTTTATCATTTTTTTTTTGCAAATTTGATTCCTTAACACTTTAAAATCCGTAGGTTACAACAAAATCATGGAACGCATTGATATGTATGAAATATTAATATAGATAAATAAATACAAATATTACTGTTCATTAATACTTGGATGATATCAATATGAGATACGTCCCTGTTTAAAGTGCCAGTATGCTAGTACTATGTATATAATTCGCTGTCGCCGTCTATTAACTTGAGAACTCTGCGTAAACACAAAGTGGAGATTATGATTAATTTTGTTACAATTAATTAATCTTGGTAGTCTGAAAAAAATGTCGGAAACAATAAACAGAACATTTTAATAATTAATGAATCTTGAGTGTCATGTCCTTTGGAACAAGGACGCACAAGTGAAAGATATTAATCGTACCGGGTGTCCCGTGAATGCAGGTGCTCATTTTTGGTGATACTGTACATACATGTATAGGAGAGACATGGTGAGGTAACTATCACATTTAAAACCGATATTATTGTTTCAATCATAAACACTTAACCAGCATGAGTTTTATTGTAAGTCTGAATGAACGTGTTTCAGGTCTGCAACTAGTTCCTTCTCCATATTATAGCAAATTCACAGTAGCTTATAAAGATGGATATGAATGTGGACATAAATTCAATGTACTGGTACCTATTACAATTACTACAGATTGTGCTTGTTCTTAACTTTTTGCATATATTCCGAACATTATCACTTTTATTGTGAGTTTACGCTTAGTAGGTACTGCACAAGACTGACCGCTTGCTTTGACTCAAAACAACGATTTCGCAATTTTGCTTTGTTTCGTAATTACTTGGAAAAATCTAAGTTTTTCAGACTATTAAACGGTATATTACAAGTATTCATGGAAACATAAAAATACCGGATGCTTCATAATTCAGGTAAACAATTAAACGACAGAACTATACATATAACTATACAGGTTGTGTAAAACCGACATACATATATTATAAGACGCAACCATCTTTACGCATCGAAGGTAGTGGAAGAATAAGCCTAATGGTTTATACACGCCAAGAAAAATATCAGATTATCGTATATCATAACGGCAATTCTGAACGTACATTACAAGATTCATTTCAACACTAGATATCCAAAATATTACGCACAATTTTATTTGTACAGTGAGGGATTTTGTTCTCTTGGATGCCTTCGGCTACAGGTGAGATAGGACTCGGCCGCTACTTTGGTTTCAGTGTCGAATGTGTGCCTGCGTTTAGTTTTGTAATAAATATTTAGAAATCATAAGAGGTCAGATTACTTAGCTATTTTAGTTTATATTAGTTAATTTACTTTCTGGTATTGTGCTTATTATTACTAATGGGATGTTCATGCTTGCTATGTCACGCAGATACGACACCTATCGGATATTTATCTATCTAATCGTGAATGTTCGAGTATTTCCGATTAGACTAAATGTCCAACCAGCCCGACTCACTGATCAGCAGTATTATAATGAAGGTGGAGGGTTGTACTCGTTGTTTACACAGATCACCTGAGAATTACGTTATGTTACGGGAATTCATCGCTTTTAAAATAGAAAAATGAGATTCTTATTAGAAGCATACAATAAACGAAAATATTATTCTTGTGAAAAATAAATAAATATGTTATTCTTGTTATAAATAAACTAAAAACTTATTCTAATAAAAATAAATTCACAATTTGTGATAAAAAAAATGTTTTTTTTTTATAAAAGTACAAAGTTTACTTACAACATGTATTCAAATAAACCTCCACCTTCCGCAGAACAGTAACCTAATCTATTATACAAATTATTACGCACTTCAGGTGTATTATAAAAAGCATTTCAGGTGTAATACTTCTCAACGAATTGACAATTTTCATTCTCAATTCATCGAGATTATTAGCCCTTTGCTCTTGATGCCCATATATCTTGGATTTTAGATAACCCCATACAAAAAAAATCACACGGATTGAGATCTGGTGATCTTGCCGGCCACAAAATATTTCCGTGACCACTTAATACACGATTAGGGAAAGTATTATTTAAATATTCACGCACTAACCGCGAATTATGTGCTGGGTATCCATCATGTTGAAACCATAGCGTTTCAAAAGGCACTACTAAATCTCGAATTGCAGGGATAATATAATTTTGCAATAGCTCCAAATATTTTGCTCCCGTTAAATTACCATCTATAAAAAAGGTCCTACAATATTATCTCCAACTATTCCCATCCACACGTTCACTTTTTGTGGGCGTTGAGTTCGTGCTACATAAAATTGTCGAGGATTTCCCCCCTGGCCCAAATGCGAGCAGTCATAGAATTATGCCTTCCATGCAATGGAAATGTCGATTCGTCGGTGAAAATTATGTTCTTTAAAAAAATTAGGATCCCTATTTGACATTTCCATTGCGGATTGACAAAATTCTTGACGTCGAAATGGGTCGTCACGAAATAATTCATCATAGTCTTACTCACCGTCGAGTAAGACACACCGAATTGTTCACCGATTTGTCGAGTGGACTGAGTTGGATGGCATATGTGTTATGCTATATTTCACATTTAGATTTATACTGCAGCCCCATATGATTTGTAGTTCTGCCAACGCGTTTAATAGGCCACTCATCATTAAAGGTGAATATGAAACACGAGCATAACATTTTTTATCGTTTGAGTTTCTATAATTCTAATTTATACAGTGTGCGCCTAAAGTATGGAGTAAATTCTGTAAATGTGAAACAAAAAAATTTTTGTAAAAAAATCCTCGAACAGGTGTCGATTTTGTTTAATAAAAACACACATTTTTGAGGGAACGTCTATTTTCAGATGTTATTTGTTTTTGAGTAATGACGTCATCAACTTATTTTTCAAATGGCAACCCCCCATTTTTTTAATTTAATTGTTGTTTTAAGTTAATTGTTAAATCATTGTCGATTTAACGGTATTAAAATGTTGCCACCTTACATAACGAAAATTTTTGAGTAAATGACAATTGAATATTACAAAATGAAAAATATATTTTTCACAATAAATAAACGAAAATTTCTTTAATAAGCAAATACAGTTTTAAAAGAATTGTTCGAAATGCCGTCCATCAACTTCTTGGCAATATGCAAGCCTGTGTACAAATTCTTCTTGTACATTCTGAATGACTTCCGGGGTAATGAATCCCTTTCATCTCTAATACGATCTCGTAGTTCGGCTAAATTGTGTGGTCTTCTGCAGTAAACTTTTTTATTTTAAATAACCCCATAAAAAATAATCAAGTGGTGTAAGATCTGGTGACCTCGCCATTCTATCGGTCCTCGTCTGCCAATCCACCTCTGAGGAAAGATATTCTAAATACGTCTAAATATTCACAATTGCGTGAATAACGTCTTGCTGAAACCAGAGTGTGTTATCTGGAATGTCAGGATCATTCTCGTTTGGGAAAATTACTGCAAGTGCTGGAACTAGAGCATTTTGCAAGAACTCCAGATATATTTCTCCTGTGAGAGTTTCATCAAAGAAGAAAAGCCCTATTATTCTGTTTGCGACTATTCTGGGCCACACATTTAATTTCTGCGGATGTTGAGTATGTGCTTCGATGATCCAATGAGGATTCGTCCGACTCCAATACCTGCAATTTTGGCGGTTCACTGTGACATTTAGACAAAACGTGGCTTCATCGGAAAAAGTATGTGCTGCTGTAAATTTGGATTTGTTTGACAAAGATTCATCATAGTTTCACAGAATTGCAGTCGCCAGTCGGGGTCATCTTCATTGAGTTCTTGCACAAGCTGAAATTTGTAGGGATGATAGTTTTCTTTCCTCAGGATACGTAGAACTGTCGTCTGACTAACTTCATTTTCTGAGGCAACTAGTGTATAGGTACTCTGATGGTTCTCTTCCATACTTAACACAATGTCAATCTTTTTATCTTGGGTAATTTTTGGACGTCCTGATTTTGGTAGATCTTTAACATCACCAGTTTATCTAAATTTGGACTCAATCTTACTAATTGTGGATTGGGTGATAGGGTTATCTGGATATTTTGCATTAAATAAATTGCATACATCCTGCTGAGTTATGGTGTTATTTCCACATACACATGAAAATCAAAATTACAATTCTTTGTGTCACAGTTAAATGTGCCATATTAAAATTGGAATTTTTATAAATACTAACACAACGTACTTTTCTGCAATGTTTTATTTGTGTTCAGTTTTTTCAGAAATTTTCGTTTATTTATTGTGAAAAAATATATTTCATTTTGTAACATTCAATTGTCATTTACTCAAAAATTTTGTTATGTAAGGTGGCAACATTTTTATATCGTTAAATCGACAATGAAAGGACCTCTCAAAGTAAATTAAAAAAAATGGGGGGTTGCCATATGAAAAATAAGTTGATGACCTCACTACTCAAAAACAAATGACATCTGAAAATAGACGTTCCCTCAAAAATGTGTGTTTTTATTAAACAAAATCGACCTGTTCGAGAATTTTTTCCAAAAGTTTTTTGAACGCGAAATATTTTAGGTGGATCAGCCAGCGAACGCGTGCTATCGAGGAATATGTACAGGGTGAGTGCTTTAGAATTCCCACCCTCTTTTTTTACTTTATTTTTAGAGCTAAAAAAAAACTTTTTTTTACAGGGTTATTGTTCCTGAAAGGAATATGCTATAAGATAAACAGTTTAAACAAAAACGTAGCAGCTGTTTAATTAAGATATTTTTTTTTTATGAAAAACCCGCATTTTTTTTTACTTTAATTCCGCTTAGTTTTCTGATTACAACGATAAAAAGTATGTCGTAGTTTTTTTTTAAGGGAATATGACCTAATTTATAGTAAGCTGTGTAAGCTGAGTAATAGTTACTCTTTGTTTTTCAAAAATAAACTCATAAAATTGTGCATAACTGAATAAAGTAAATCTATCTAAAAAATAATCGACAACGTTCAGTTGGAATACCCTATAGAAACGTTTGTAAATGTACATGACGAAAGAAATAAAAAAGATGTAAAATATACCTATTATAGAGCGACAAAGAAAATTTATCGGCAATAGTCACTTCCGGCGAAACCATAAGTCGGAATGTGACTTCTGTAAAACTTCTTGATAACCTTGATAAACTTATTGGTAATGAGATACCGCACTATTCGGTATAATTCGACTTCGATGAATTTTCAAAAGTCAGTTTGTTTAAAATAGCTTTTTAACCACACCCTGTATGCCGAGGTCATATTCAGATTTCTTGAAAAATGTTGCATAGCTTCACGGTTTGAATTTTCTTTCTAGCTCAAAAATAACGCAAAATGTCGGCAGAGAGACATTCAGTTATTGGCCTACCCTATACAAATATTTGGACACATTTCAGCGGGCATCCTTCAAAATTGAAGTCGTTTGTATTTCACAAGAACGTTTTCGAAATGAACTGCTCTTGGAGATTGAAAGTATGTTCACAAGAATTTTTAAAAAACGAACAGTTTTATTTAAATAAACACTTAACGGTGCATCAGTTCAAAAATTTGTTTCACAGTTCACAAAAAAAGTATTTATTTGTTGTATTCTTGTTATTAGAACGAAGTATACAATTTAAACTGATTACTCTTTTGCTAAAAAAATTACTCTGGGTTTGGAAATTTTCACCACAGCGAAGTACAAACTTTTTAATTTACAAAAACGAATTTTGACAATCAAATTTCCAGTTTGTAAAATGAGCAAACGAAAAATAACCCCTAGTTGGGTGTTTTAATACGAACGAAAACGAAAAACGTGTTGTCTCAAAAGTGTTCGAAAGTATATTGTGAAAGTTTATTAAGAAACATTGGGGTTTTAATTTTAACAAAACAATTATAATCTAAAATAAAAAATTATTAAAGTAATTTCTATCAAATAAATAGCTCGACACTTCTTAACGTTAAATGCAATTTTCAACAAAAAATATTTGCGAATATTAGCAAAGTAGCTTCTTTCAGTGGTGACGTCTACCGTGAGAGTTTCTACCAAATAAGTAGATGTCTTCAAGCGTTTGCCATATTTCCAGAGAGAATCCTTAGACTTAAGAGAATTGTAGTTATTTAGCATTTAGTCAGTATAACGTTGACGTTAAACACTCTCTGCGATGGGTTTGGGCAGAGCTGTCCTTGCTTGCAAGTATACTTAGTGTCAGACTCCGAGCCTTATTAGTTGAGTGTATATAATGTATAAGAAAATAAAATCGAAGTGTGACAAATATCTCCAGTTAATTAACTTATAGCTAGAAAGAAATATATAGAAAGATATATAAAAATAGAAAGTTAGTTATATAACTTCTAGCTACCTAATAAGTTATTTATTTGTAATAATAAAACTATAATATATAACTAATAATTTATATAACTAACTTAACAAAGTTCCAGCTGAAAATCTTGGAGTACCAGTTAAATAATTATCGAAAGCTACAAATACTCAAACATAGCTTTGATAATAACAATTCACCGGAATTTCTATTTCCACATCCCATTTCACTTCCACATCCACCTAGTGGAGAGGGAGTACAGTATTCACGCAAAATGTTTTCCTGTCCTTTTCTGTCCTCTCCTGCTCTGCCCTGCCATACCCTGCGCTGAAAAATTCCTGTCCTTTTTCGTCAGAGAAGTCAAAAGATACATCATTAAAAAGTTAAACGAAGATGAAGTGTTGAATGACAATGTGACTGACATTGTTCTAACAGGACAAGTAGTTAAGAAGGGACAGGAAGACAAATGACAGTCTAGAAGTTCGATGAGGACACAGATCTCGAGGATAAACGAGGGCAAGGAGAGTAATGAGATTGCAGAAGATAACAAAGACAACGTAGTTAAGGAGGACAAGGAGGACAAATGAAGGTTAATAGGACAAAATGGTTAAGGAGGATAAGGAGGACAAAGGAAGGGTAATAGGACAAGAAGGTTAATGAGGATAAGGGCAACTATAGGTCAATAGAAGGACAAAAGAACAGAAAGGGGAGAAATAGAGGACAAAAGGACACAGTGAGGACGAATGAGAACAGAAAGAGGACAAAATGGGGGACAAATAAGAATACAAAGAGGACAAAGGGAAGACAGAAGTGTGACAAAAGGAGAATAAAGGGAGAACACATGGAGGCCAAAGGATGGCAATGGGGTTAAGGAGCACAAAAAGGAGGTTAAAAATGAAAAAAGGGGATTAAGGAGAACAAGATGAAAAGGAGGTTAAAGAGGACAAGATGAATAAAATAAGGTTAAAGACGGCCAGAAGATGGACAAATGGAGGTTCAGGAAAACAATGGCAAAGGGGGGACATTGTGACAAGAAGATTAAGACCAAAAAGTGGTTAAGTTAAGGGGGGTTAAATAGAGCAGATGATGGTGGAGGAGGACAAGCAGAACAAGAGGTTATGTATAAAATGTGATAAACGGTGATAAGTAACGCCCGGCGCAATGGTCGGCAACGTGCCACCGTTCTCGCGTTATTTGAAAAATATCTTCACCTTTGATTATTTTTATTGAAACATAATGTCCTTACTTCTAATTGGATTAATCTCTGTCATTTTTCAAATAATTCGAGAATAACTCGAGAGTTGTGCCTCATTGCCGACCATTGCGCCAGGCTCTAGCTGATAATGGTCGGAATGTCATAAAGGTTAAGACCACAAAAGGAGGCCAAGGTGGAGGAGGTGGTTAAGGTGGTAGAGCGGTAATTATGTCAGAGATGATAAGGAGGCCACTTTGTCAACGTCCAGGAGATCATCAATGTGAAATAAATCAAGAAGATCAGGGATATCCAAGAGGTCAAGGAGACTACTGTGGAAATTTTAGAAAAGTCAAGGAGGTCAAAGGGCTCAAAAACTTCCACACATATTTTACATAGGTCTATAAAACTAAAAAAGGCTGAATGGTATTAAAAGGTCAGGGGTCAAGGAAGCTAAGAAGGTGAGCTATTAAAGATTTGAATGTCACATATGACAGAGGTCAAAAATGCCATAAAAGGAAAAAAAGTCAAAGATAGAGAAAATATCATGAGGTCAAAGTCAAGGTCAAAGAGATGAAATAAGTCATAGAGATAAAAACAAATGTCAGAGGTCTAAAAGACCAGAAGAAGTAAAACGTGTCATAAATGTCAAAAATATAAAAAAAGTCAAAATGTAGTTATGAAAAATATGAAAAACGTTTGAACATTTATAAACATTATACTTACGAAACATATTAGAAAATTCTTCAAAATTCAAAAGAAAAACATACTTCTGCAAAGAAAGAATATTATTTGAAAATAATATACGATTCATTAAACTTAATGACCTAAACATTAAAAAAGGTTAAATAGGTAACTTGTCAAAGTTTTTGATGAAAAAAGATGGAAAGTATAAAACGCAAAATTCCGAACAAGAAATATTGTAGGTATGTTAATTTTCATTAATACACCACTTGCAATATTTTTTAATTATACTCTTTATTACTTCCATATCGACGTGGTATATCTTATATAGGTATATCCAATTTTTTTTTTAGCGAGTTAATCTAATTAATTGTGAAATTATTTGATCTGGAATTAGTGATTATTTAGGCAAAAAAAATAATACAGATTTAAGGGTGTGATATTTCAGTTTCTATGTGAAATATTTTACTTTATGAAATACATGCACTCACCGAAAAAAACAATAGTTATATCATATTTTATATTAAAATTTTGTAACGAAAAACTGTTATCCTCAAAACACCTCAAAAACAAATCCATTAATCCATATCAAAAACTCCCTTTATAATGATATTGCACTTAGGGCCGGTACTTTTACTCCCGGTTAAAATCGGATTAACTAACCAGACGCTAAGACTGTGAAAATGTGTACAGTCTAATGTCTGTACACATTTTAACAGTCTTATCGTCAGGTTAATTAATCCGGCCTTAGCCGGGAGTAAAAGTACGGGCCCTTAAACTTTAAAAAAATCATTGAATAAAAAATTAAAAAATTATCACACATTAAAAATCAAAATTATCCATGATAATTATAAAAGATAAAATAACATTGTGTTTCGTCCTAACTTTTTTAAAGACAGAAATATAATTATCTGGTTTATATGTCTTTTTAATATTTTATTTGTTTCTTGTGTATTAAGTACGTGCCTTCATTACAAGTACAAGCTCTTATTTTTCGGTAAGGAGGAGACTAAAAAAGAAAAGTTATTGAACGTAACTTTTCAATCGGAAAAGATTATTAAAAAGTTTATATCAATGTCGGCGTTTTTTTTTTATTTATTCGCGCTGCGATTTTTATGGTAATCATCAATATTGGCAACTGATTTCCAGCCAATCTATCGGAAACATTCCGGCGTAACTCTCGCAAGGGAACAGAAGTAAAAGAGACGAATGATTGGCAATCCTCAATGCTGTATCAAAGCTGTATAAATCCTTTTATTGCGAATTTTT
Organism: Aromia moschata; assembly: GCA_029963805.1. NCBI lineage: Eukaryota > Metazoa > Arthropoda > Insecta > Coleoptera > Cerambycidae > Aromia > Aromia moschata. The sequence continues at coordinate 95,693 of JAPWTK010000753.1, forward strand.
GTCTGAGGTTCTACTTATTTTCATTAGTCCTGACGGGACATAAAACTGAAAACCAGAATTTAGACGTATATTTCTTCTACGTTGTCGACTGAAGGTAGTATCGATGAAAATTTTATCCAAATAGGTCTAAAATGTTCTGAAGCGTCAAGTTCGTAATACTGAATAAAAAATATATACCTACATTCATGTGGTTGTCCGTTCATTTTTGCAACTAAAAAAAAATACTACCCTTTACTATACATGGTAGTACTACCCCATAGTTAATACCCTTTAACAGGAAGGGTTGCTGTCAAAGTGTAGGTACGGGGTTAACCAAAATATACCCTTTTCTTGGGGTGTGGCCATTGACAGTAAAAAAAGCATTACTTTCCAAATAAATGCAACAAGTGGAAAAGCTGTAGCTTCTCTTTTTCATTTTTTAACAATATTTCAATGGCCACGTGCCGATAAAGTAAAGGAAAGATAGTATTTCATAAGAGTGGTCAAACATTTTTATCAACAAAATAATCTCTGGAACAATGCCACACTCTTAAATCTGTAGATACTAAGGCATGTACATGGTAGCCCACGACCGACGTTTCAGACAGGAGATTTCTCAAAAACCGTAAAAGTGGGAAAAAAAGATTGTGGATTTCATGAACTTAAAATTGACGATTTTAAAATTAAAATCAACTATGGAGAATTAAAGTAATAAAAAGAAGAAAATAAAAGTTGTCCATTTAAATGTTCGTTCGCTATTTACAGGATTCGATTGTCTCCTTAGATAAATTATAGATAATAATTTTGATGTGTTTTGTATTTCTGAAACATGCCTGAATGATATCTCTGATATGACATCTCCTCTGATATTGTAAAAATTTCATGTTATATATTTTTTTTGTAAAGATCGCCATGGCAGAGGTGGAGGTGTTGGTTTATATAGCAGAGATTTTCGTCTGAGGAAATTATGTTAAATTTGAGTCTATTAAAAAGTGAATACATATTTGTTAATGATAATATTAAAATAAGTAACATGTATTTACTTCAGCAAAATGAGCTCGTTAATTTTCTTCTTCGACCTATTACCATATTATATCTTAGACCTATTACCATCATATCAGCACTTCCTAAATGTAAGTCATTGATAATGGTAGTATATCCACCTTACAATCGGGATTTCGTTAGGGATATAGCACCACTTCTGTTCTTGCAAATTGTCTTCCCTAGATGACTAGGAAAAGCTACTGTTCTGATCCTCATAGATTTTTCAAAATCTTTCGATACCCTAGATAATTATTTGTTATATACAAAACTCAAATGCTCTGGCTTTAAAAATAATAGTGTCAAGTTTTTTGTAGCTTATTTAAAAGATCGGTCTCAAGTTGTTGTTATTGATGGCCTATATTCGAGTAATTGCTCGATCACGTCCGGAGTTCCCCAAGGTTCCGTTCTGGGACTATACTATTTTTAATTTATACAGCCGTTATATTTACCTCAATTCACCACAGCAGCATACAATGTTACGCTGATGACACAATTAGTGCATACCTTTGTACCGAATGATGTTAATGCTGCAGCTGAAAGAACTAACTGTGACCTTTATTTTATTTCTCACTACTCAAGAGATCACAACTTAAAACTAATAATTCCAAATGTGCAGCGATTTTATTCTGCTAAAATAATTCTGCAGACTTTCTAACAGCGAATTTAAACTTTCAAATTAATTCCCAACCGATTTGTTTGGTACATAGAACATCTATGTACCATCTAAAAAATCTACGAATTACATTCGATAATAATGCTGCATTGTGGCTACATTTATTCATTTATAGATTGCTTTAAAACTTCTTTATACAAATGTTAGTATTCTAAATAGAACTTAGAAAAAACCTGTGTGAAACACTTGGCCTTCCTATATTAAATTATTGTAGCATTATTTACTTTCCTTGCCTTAATAAGCAAACACATCATCGCTTACAAAAAGTCCAAAATATCTGTTGTAGTTTCGTTTACGGATTAGAAAATATAATATAAATATATAAATATTTTTTAATTTATAACTAACCCGGCGAACTTCGTAGCGCCTCAGAACTAAATAATGTGTGAACGTTCAATAACTAAAAATTAGCAGAAAACCAAAAAAAAAAAAATAAAAAATAAACCAAAATAAAACACGCAAAAAACATTCTCCACGAAAATTTCTCTTTATCAGTTTAGTCGCAAAATTAATTTCTGAACGCATCCTGTTTGACAGGTGCGAACAGTTTGTATGGGAAAATAAAATTGTTGTTTTTACTGTTTTCCATGCAAGTTCTTCATATTTTCTCACCTTTTGAACCTTCCTTGGACTTCAAATATTTCAAAACCAAAATTAGCCAAGTCGGTCCAGCCGTTCTCGAGTTTTAGTGAGACTAACAAACGTCAATTCATTTATATATAAACTATATACAGATATTTTTTTATCCTATAAAAGGATAAAAAAAATTCGATAGAGTAAGTAGAAAGATAAATGAACTTCACTGGCTTGGTGTGTAAAAAACATGTTCAAGTACCTACTTGCAGAGTATGTTCATAACATTTTATAGACAAACTCTCCTCCTTACCTCCGTGAAAAAATACAGTTTAGGTACAACATTCATAAAGCTAACTTAAGATTCATGAATCATCTCACTCTCCAGATTACCGATTTGCTATGTTCCAGATATACTTTTCATATACTTGTATAATTATTTACAACAGTATTTATTCTGATTTCAAATCTTGTTTTGTAAATAATTTCCGAAGGAACATAAAAGTTCACTTTTTAACATTGCAATAACGCTCGGGGTGATTTTTCAGTAATTTGTATTTGTTATACATATTACAAGGTTTATTCTTTAATGTTTTTTTTTTTTTTTTTTCGGTAATTATATATAGGTATTCATATTCGTTTATCTTCATATGTAATATGGTAATACATTTTATTTATTTTGCTATGTACCATAATTACGAAGTTGAGTAGCCTGCGGTAAACTTTGCCCTTGTGTTACTGTACAATAAAGATATTTTATTATTATTATTTGGCCGATTTTTTAGTCACACTTAGCGTAAACGGTGGGAAACATTCACCCATTCCTGCTGCAGACAGTGATGGCTTGATATCTCATCCCCGCCTTCAGCAGAAATTAAGCTCAAGCGATGGGAGGAAATTCATCCTGTCCCAAAACCAAAAAAATATTTAATATATATATTATTTTCCTTTATAGGATTTAGTTTCAAATAGATTTTATTTTAGTTTATTTGGGAAATATTTATATCCTTTTTTCTTAAAAAATTGTTAAAATTTTATATATATTATAATATTTTATTAGAAGTTGTTATTTATATGTAGCGTAAACAGGATATAGTAAAAAGGCATAAGTGACATTTAATTTTCTCAGTTATAATAAAAACCTCTTTATTTTATTTTTGTTGTTAAAATTTATTAATATGTTTGGGTTTAATATGTTTTAATTTTTGTTTTTATAGCCTGTTAATAGTTAAAAATTTTTTTAAGATTAAGTTAATAATTATTTTGTAGATATAGTCTGGCTGAAGATTTTTGGAAAACGGCCATGTACAGCATGTTGCATCCACTGTGTCTGGAGCTCCTGTTCTGTTGATATGTCGACCGAAAAAAGTTCACATCCTAGGCTCAAAAGCGTGTATCCAGGGTCATCTCTGGTGGGAGTTGATGAATGTTAGCATATATCTCTGGGTTGTTATGAGGTTCTCTTTTCACAATACTCAGTGTGGCGCATGTATCCAGGCTGAAAGACATTTTGATATTTATTATTATTATCACTTTTATTATGTGACCTTATGGCCCATGCGACTTTTATAATCTGTCATAATTATTGTATTCGAAATGTACATAGTAGTAAAAATGATAGATGCTTATCAATGTGATATTTGAGTTATTCTGCCTCCAAAACTTGTCATCCAATTATTCTGCCTCCAAAACATCACAACGTCACAACATATAACACAAAAAAAATGAAAATAAGTTCATGATTTGGATTGGCCATACATAATCGTAAACATTTTCACAAAATTTTATTAGCTGTCTTACATACGATTTTCGTTACCCTCGTAACGCCTGGGGGAATGATCGATACTGATATTTTTTACAGCTGTATACACTATGTAATACTAAAGTTTATATTAAAAGGTATTATTTGACGAATTTTGAATACTTAAACCCGCTTCAATCCCTACCCTATTAAGCTAAAAATGTATCTACTATATGACTCTGTATTAACCCTATTTATCTCCCAACTCCTTAACCGATTAAGCTTAAAATCTAGTCACATCAAGCTCTTGTTCAAAAGTGAAAAATATGTTCTTGAGGGAGGACAGACGGACACAGTAACTGAAGGAAGATTACAAAAATATAAATATGCGATTGTACTGTCAAGTGACATTACAATCAGCCAGATGAAACATTCTCAATTATTCAATTAGCCAGTTTGGAGTATTCTCGCCATGAATGATTTCAAATCAAACTGTCGAACAATACGAAAAAAGGGCAAATGTCTCCCTCGTCAGTATGAAACTAATTTATACATACATTGTACATAAACATACATATATGTATGCGTCTACATATTAACATTCCGATAAGTCTAAAAATGGCGTACGAACGGAAATTAATTAGGAACTTTTCTGCCTGATAAATCTGTAATAAAAGCAAATGTTGACTCGCCGGCTACCTAGCACTAATTAATCGCGAAATAATTCACCTCCCCAACAGAATAAAACCGGCGCCCGACGTTTCGGTGAAGTACTTTTTTTCTCCAATTTTATGTGGAAATAGTTAACGTCGCGCCGGTCGGCTGGCCCGGAGTGTAAAACGAACAATGTTTGATTCTTTGGTAGTTTAAAGTATTACTGGACTAACCGGAAATCTGGATATAAAAGTAGCAAGTTTTATGGGATCTTCTGGAACGGTTGCATCATCAAAATGACAAATAGCATAATAAAACGGTTAAAAAATAGCGTAATAAACAAATAGCATTATAAACGATTAAACTTTGTAAATGGATACATGTGGACATATTACGTTTTTATAAAGTTTTGCTAAAACTATAGGCAAAACGTATTAAATTAAGAAAATACGAGTAGCTTGATTAAACAACTGTTAGACGTTGGCATCCACTCATTTAAAGATTTCAACTCGTGTTGTTTTCAAAAATAAAAAACTTCCAAAGTTAAGTCAACAAAACTTTTTTTCATATTTAACAGCAACCTTCGATCATTTTAATAAACTTTGGCTCATTTGTGAAGACTCTAGATATTTCACAAAATATTGGCTATAACGGGTGTTCCAAATTTTACTTCACAGCCAGTAGGTAGTTGTGGCATCGGAAGTAATGTCTAAAATTCTTATTACGTCATCAACATAGGGTAATCGCAGTTTGCTGCAGTTATCTTTACGCTTCCTATAACCCACATTTTTTTACTCACCTAAAATTTTTACCTACGTCAAATCCTACCTATTTTAGCATCAGTCACGTAATCAGTTGTATGGAGGGAATTAAAAAAATGGGATGAAACAACGAAATGTAAGTTAGTTCTTGAGATATAAAAAAGAGTATTTTATAAAACTAGCTGTTCTGTACTTATGTATATTTAGTTAAGTAATGAGTTGAATCGTTTTGCTGGTGACTGTTTCGTTTTTGCTTGAATTTTTTCGCTTGCACTTGTCGCTTATCAGGTGTTTTCGCTGGTGGCCGGACAGTGCAGAGTGGCATCCCTTGCGTCGTGCATCAGTTCTAGACGGAGCTCAGGGGTGGCCGAGGATCCTGCCCAAGGAAGGCGATACTGCTACCCTCGGTGTTTTCGATTAGATTACAAAATTCGCTTCAGTGCAAACGCTTTCGTGTTTATATAACCTGTATTCAAACATTGCCAACGTGAAATTTACTGAAAATACCTTATTATTTGCCACAGCTCGTCTGTGAAATATCATTTTGCAATTTTTGCTTTTGTAATAGTTTCAGACCAAAGCACATGTCGTAGATATTGTTTAGTGACAGAGAACGAGATACTTCGCAGCATCTACAAAATACGTTAGACTCACTTATATATGGCATAGTTATGTATGGTATAGATCAGTGATATCTGGTATACAGCGTTGACTTAGGTTGACTTAGGGATAGCAAATAATACCAGCTAAAAAGAATTTTATATAGAAGGGTTAGATGCGAACGCACGGTACACCACAGATGGGACTTTACGGTAGGTGCATATGCGCAGAAACACCTTGTCGTATAAATATGTAATAATTCTTATCTTGTATATCAGTTCATGTGATACAATGCTGCGAAGTTCTACAGTTTCTTTAGGTCAAACGAACCCAACTGGGCCATTTTAAAGGGTTTGTAAAATATAGCAGTAATTTGTTTTTATTTTAAAGTAAAATAAACAATATTCCTATTTAAAATAAAAATTATTATTTACATTCCAACAATATGACTGAACAAATGTCCCTAACAGCGCCGCGATAAAGAATAAAATTGTATCCATCACATACATATTATGTCTCTATATGACCAATATTTACCATACATTACCAAAGCTGTGACGTTGGGAAGCAAGAGAATAAAACAGCTCATTATGACCCACTAACAAATCTAAACAGAAGAATGTTTATAAAATTAGAAAAAGAGAAAAGAAAATACTTAATACATTAATAATTTAGGAATAAATAATTCACTAAAAAGTAATACATATTAGGCATGTTTTTCTATTGTATTTCGAAAAAGAAAATACTTAATACATTAATACATTAATAATTTAGGAATAAATAATTCACTAAAAAGTAATACATATTAGGCATGTTTTTCTATTGTATTTCGAAAAAGAAAATACTTAATACATTATTACATTAATAATTTAGGAATAAATAATTCACTGAAAAGTAATATATATTAGGCTGTTTTTCTTGTATTTCGAAAAAGAAAATACTTAATACATTAATACATTAATAATTTAGGAATAAATAATAATTTAGAATAAATAATTCACTAAAAAGTAATACATATTAGGCATGTTTTTCTATTGTATTTCGAATTTAAATTCTCTTTAAGTTGAAATCAGGACCGGATAGATGCTATTTTGGAAATTATAAGGTATTTATTTATTTTTAAATTTTTTGAGAAATTGTATTTGGAAAATATGTTTTGAGTAGTTCCACACTCTATTAAAAATATGACTCAGCTTAGGAATCACCCCTTATACATAAATGCTTAATAAGATTTTTATATTGATGATGATACCGTATGTTGATAAGACAGTCTCTAAAGAGTCTGTATAAAACTTCTTTGTAAAAGGATCATATTTTTTTAAATCAAAAGCAGTTTACTGGTATGACAATATTCAAGTAAATTGTTTTGTTGTGTGCACTAGTGCAAAAGGATGAAATTTTTATTCCTTGCCTTGTTGTTTTGTCAATTCATTGAGCGAGACCCGCTAACAGAACGGCTCAGATTGCGACACTGCCTACCTACAACTCACTAAATGCTCAATGTATTTCAACAAATCAGATCGTGGCAATTCATCTAGGAAGCCGCCTGCCTTTGGCCCACAATGAACATAATTTAATCACTCTTTAGTGTCTCTCATTTAATTCTAAATTGCACCAACACTTGTACTTATCTATTTATTATCCAGATTGTGTGTGCTTGACAGAAAAAATAACTCAACAGTCAAATCTAGTATTTTTACTTCCACATCCAGGTAGTGGAGTGGTCAAGTATAGTATGCATGAAACATTTTGTTAAACATTTTATTGGTTAAATAGGCATAAAATGTTCTGAAACATCAAGATTTTAAATTTAAACGAAAACAAATTTTCTGTGTGTCTGTCTGTATGTCTGTCTGTTGGTCTATATGTTAACCTTTTTTTGTGTCCACGATAATTCGAGAAGGAAAAAAAATTGGAAAATTAGAGTAATAGATTTTGAGTTTAATTGGAATATAAATATGAGTTCACTATATGACATAGATAAGTCATAAAGGTTATACAAGATAAAATCATATAGGTATAAGGTCATATTGTTCATGTGAGTCATAAAGGATGCATCATAATGGTCATATAGGCCTTATTGATCATAAAATCATATTTGTCATAAAACTCATATAGGTCATAAATGTTTACAGGTCATAAAAATAGCATGTCATAAAAGTCACGACATTCATAAAATCATAATACAGGAAGTATTTGGCGTATATATATACTTACCGGTGCTGAAAAGGATTTTTAAGCTAATTTCATTTATCAAACAATATAACACATGGTATTCGAGTCGCTAGGCAACGTTTGAGAATAGCCTTATTGAGAGACGTCGAGAAGCCTTGTACAAATAATACACTAGAATTAAATTATAAACAAATGTGTCTATCCACTTGTGCGATAGTAGAACATTTTCAAACGATATTCTGCAATGAACCACCTGATATATTCCTTTACTAGGAATAAGAGAACTCAAAACCCTCTAATTGTAGTCAGTTGCACCGATTTAAAAGTGCAACTGATTACAAACAACAACGGTGCAACAACTGAAATTTAATTCATCACCAGGAGCAGATAACATAATTGAAAGAGTTTTAAAGATTTACGCTGTTCCTCTTACCAAGCCGCTTGCACACATTGTGGGAACATTGCTGAGAACCTCTCAGCTCCATGTGACATGGTTATCACCTTCCATTCAATAAAAATATACACATACTTTTAAATATTTCCAAACAAATCAGCGCATGATAGAAAACACGTTCAATGCCTTTTAACGTGCATGTTCAATGCACGTTAATGCATTTATAAAGTCCTTTTTCTTTTTTTTTGCGGGAGATATGATTTTTTGAAGAAAAACACATTTTGCCAATTTCTCATGATTTTCCATTATTTTTTCATATATGTATATCTCAAATAATCTATTTTGTTTTCATTCAGCCAAAAATATTTTTATTTTCTATATTGCTTGAGGTATAAACAAAAAAAAAGAAAAATCAAAATCGATTAATTTAATGAAATAGTAATTATTGAAAAAATATGGGTATGGCATATCCATGTACGACTGAACCGTCTAACCGCGGTAGTGCGTCTCATGAGGGTTGAAGAGTTTTTAACTAGTTTTCTTTTAATGCTTAGCTTTTTACTTAAAGTACCTTTTGTATTTTTTACTGCCGAATAATCAATGGACCATGACCATTTCTAATGACATGACTTTTTGATTGACGTGTTCTAAACTCTTACACTTTAGCTTGGTTACATAGGTTGTATTTTGTGTAAGTTTCAGTTTAAAAATACTAATTAAAGCACCTTTACGGATTTAAAGTTAGAGTAACCCAATATCATGAAATTGTGGCTTAAACTCGACTGCAAATATTTTACCTTATTACCAGTGCGGGTGAATTGCTCTCTATTGAACCATAACATAGTGTATTGATCAGGACTACCTTAATCCATTTGCACATTTCGTAAAAAGCCTTTATTTTTCGTGGATTAGTTTCCTCTTCGAACAAGCACATTCGTGCGTGTTATAAATATTATAATACGCGAATAGAAATTATTTCGGTACTGAATTTAAGCTCCGAAAAACGGTTTTTACACGTCAATCAAACTCGCTTTAACATCATTCGCACGGAATTAATATTTTTATTGAAAATGTGAAAATATACAAAATGCGAATTCTTTGAATTGATCATACGGATTAGTTTATTATTAAATTATTAATAACATTTTTCGACCTACAAATTCGCATGCATAATTAACAGAACCGAAGCTTTTTTATGTTTTGCCCAGGTTTGCGTTCTGAAACAGTCTTAAAGACGTAGTAGCAGTATTCAATGAAATATAAATAATAATATAAAGCAAGTTACTGAACTATAATTTACCATTAGTTAATTAGGCTACATATTCTTATCCTGTGCTAACAGGTTAAAGAAATTGAAATTGAAAAGGTTGAAATTTTACTGTAAAAAACGGCTATAATGCGGCTAACGATAAAGAATGATAATGTTTATAGTGTTTATATAACAACAACAACGATATATCGTAATAAAAACTACTGCCTAAGGAGTTACTATGTCCTTGTCCACTTTTTCCACATTTTGTTAAACCAAATTTAAAAAAACATTAAGTTACTTAAAAGTATGATATTTGGATTCCATAAGATATGATGGATATGGACCTATACCTCAAAAATTCCTCAAAGAAGTCATATTCCATAAGAATACTTTATTAGCCATTAAGGCACGTCTCTCCCTGCCCTGACGCCGACGGTTCAATAAATATCACCTTTAATCGAAATAACATTCATTCACAATTTTAAATTCTATATTGAAATTTAGATATCCTTATACCTCGTGATAGGAACATACATACCTCCTTAACCTCCTCTGTGTTCTTCTCTAGCCTCTAGCCTCTAATCTCCTTGGCATCCTTCGTCTTGACCGATTACATTTGGCATCTTCGACCTTTCTCTCTTTGTGACCTTTTTCCTTTTCAGATCCTCGTATTCTCCCTCTAGGTACACGATACGTCATATGAATATTTTTCATATTACTTCTCAAACACGCGTTAAGATATAAACTCCAAATTTGGAACACTTATGTATGTACCATGCTAATTATGTACAGTAGTCTCGACCTGATTAGATTTTGAGCTTAGTCGGTTAAGGAGTTGGGGTTTAAATGGGGAGTAATACACTTTTTCTTTGACTATGGATAATTCTCAAATGAAGCAAAGATTTTTAGCCTATTAGGGTGGAGGATTGACGTGTTGAGGGGGTTGAGGGGGTTGAGGGGTTGAGAGGGTTGAAGCTACTAAATTTTTTAAATAGGTCAAATAAAATGTTTTAATATAAATTTTGAGCAACACGTTTCACGGAAACGACCATCAATCTTTATATCTTCCCTGAATTGTATTTTAAATAACAACTGGTATTTCGTTTGTGAATGCTACTAAAGCTGAGTTAGGTCCTGTAAAAGAACCGATCCATTCTCTCTTTAATGACTATTACTATATGGTTACAAACAGGCATGTGCAATAATCTGCATTGTGCATACGAAATGTATAATACTGGTGTCTACAAATGATCCCTAGCTTTTATTTGTATCGCTTTTACACGTAGCACTATCTTTATTCCAAAAGACGTATTTTGAGATTTTAAGAGGTACATACCTGAAAGCATTTCTAAAAATTTTCTTGACCCTTTTTCGTTTTTTTTTTTAATAATCTTAAAAGGGTTTTTATATTCAAATTACATACATGCTTTTTAAATTAATGTAAATTAAAATAGCAAATTAAATGTTTATCTACATACCATAAAAATATTTGTAAAAATATAAATTGTAGGTTAGAATTAGGCTCTGAAGTGGTTCTCCCATTTTTTTCTAAATCAGTATTTTGTGGTATTCAAACTATCTACAATCTGTCCATCACAGACTGCAAAACTTTGTATATTCAATAAACATTGGGTAATTATTTACACTGACATATATGTAAGTGCTATTATCAAGAAGAGCTATTAGATATTTAGTATATTTCACATCTCATCAGACATTTTGTTATCAGAATGATATCTTTATTCATATGAATTTTTACTCAAGACCGCAAAGATGTTCTGTGACCTATTTTACAGTAATTTGCTTTATGCAATATTAACGCAAAGTCAACAAAGGTTAAATATATTTTGTATTCAGTATCATATTGCTCTATACCTACAATGCTTTGTACCATTCCACAACACGTTTTATGGAAATTCAAATATAATTTTGTAACTAAATGGTGTTGCCAATCAAAAAATATTAGTGCTAAATTTTTGTATACCAACGAAAACGTTTTTAAGTTCGTCTTCTTGTAGGAATAGTAGTTACCTACTGCATATTTCATAATAAATAAAATAAAACAATTTTAAATAAGTAGTTTTTTTTTTAATAAGTATTAGAATATATTTATTTACAAGGGCGGTTGGGGAACGGGCCGCCTCGGAGTCATTCTTTTTATTTTTATTAATTAAGGTAAATTATAGGTCTATATTTTTTTCAAAGGAGCCATATTAGAGAAATTGATTATTTTATATTAAAATTTTTCTCCTTAAAAAAAAAAATGTTTGCTAAGTTTAGTCTTGTTTTTAAATTAAAAATTATGAGTCTTTTTTTTTTTTTACCCAAAGTTGAATGCCTAATAGTGCAGTGTGAGATATGTGGAAGAGAGTTTTTCCTCCCTCTTCACACCTCCTAAATGGGATAATTTTTCACTTCAATTATGGTGAGATGTATAAGTGGGCTGTATCTTAAATCCCACTATCAATCTCACCTGGTTTAAATAAAAATAAAAGTTACATGACTTTGTCTTTGGATTTTATTCTGAATATTCATTCTATGGAGCAGTAATTTAAAAATATCTTCTCATAAATTTTTTTTCCTGTCTTTTTAAAAATAAATGCTATATCGACATGAATTTAAAACAGAAAAACTGTTATGTTTTGGGTAAACATGGTGTTCCCGGGTAACGAGGTGTGTAATTAAGTAATGAGACAGGTTTTTTAATTTTTTTTATTCTAATAGAATTACAATTCTGTATTGTTTTCTTCGAAATAACTTCCTTGGGAAGCCACATAGCGCTGGAGACGGTTCTTTCAGTGCTCATAACAGTGCTGGAACTCATATACTGGAATTAGCTTTCAGCTGGCCGGTTACAGCCGTTTGAATATTTCCTATGGTCCCAAAATGACATCCCTTGAGGTGATTTTTCAATCTCGGAAGGAGAAAAAAGTCACAAGGACTCAAGTCAGGCGAATAAGGAGGTTGAGGAGCCACAGGAATGTTTTTACTGGTTAAAACGCGTTTACTGAAATAGCTGTGTGACAAGGCGCATTGTCGTGATGCGACATCCAGTTGTTCTTGATGTTTGGTTCACACGCATAACCCTTTTTCGAAGGTTTTCAAGAACCTCTCTGTAAATGTGTTGATTTACTGTTTGGCCAGGAGGCACAAAGACAATTGTAGACAGTTCCCTATCCCCTTTGTGGCTATCAAAAAAGCAAATGAGAATGCATTTGATCTTTGACTGGCTCATTCTTGCGTTTTTGGGTCATGGAGAACTTGAAGTGTGCCAGTCCATGGTTTGGCGCTTGGTACGGGTCGTACTCAAACACCCAAGTCTCATCAATAGTAATGACACATAAAACAATATCATAATTTTTATTTTAACATTAATCATAAAATGGGGATCATTTTCAATCGATTCCAAAAAGTCTAGACACCTTTCTCTCATGATGTCCTTTTGTTCCTGCTAAAGGTTTTTTGGAACTATTTTTGAGCAGATTTTCTCATCCCAAATTCCTTAATCAAAATGTGATGAACAGTGGTGTGATTCAAATTTAACTCTTCCCCGATAATAATTGACGTCAACCGACGATCTGAACGCTAGAACACTGGATCCCGTATTCTATCGCTCTTGAAAATCACTGTCTCCATAGGCGTGTTGAAGTTTTGCAAAAGTATCCGTTGCGTTGTCTCCTAGGCTAAAGCAAAACCAAATAGTTGCTCAAAATTAATGTCTCTCATTTTTAAAACGCACTAGAAAAAACTGGTCACAAAGAACAACAAATGACTCTAACAAGTTCAAACTTGTACTGAAGGTGCATTACATTTTAACCTATCGCCCTTCCAAGTTCCGTCTCCGTAGTGTTGCTACATCGGGTGGTACGTTGCCAGTCTTATTACTTCATTTACACACCTCGTATATGGATTAAAGTATTGTTACGTATTTCTTTTTAAATGATTCACTTCTTCACTTCCATAAACGTTTATTAATACTCTCTAACTCTGCGATCTCAACTCTGTTACATCCAAATCACAACTCTGCGATTTCAATTATGTTACATCCAAATCACAACTAACTCTATATTAGCAACACCACTATTTATAGTTTTTACATGTTATAGAAAATTAGTTTGACATCTAGAATGTTAATATGTCATTCCATACTACCTTTACTAACAGAAAGTGTATAAACCAAATAGACTTGAATATGTAAACTGTAAAACTTAATAAATGTCAGCTGTCACAGTGTATAAGGATAATATGACCATCAGCGTCGACGTCAGTCAGTACTTTCTCTGATTTTATCACACGCAGCATGAATGAATGAATGAAAAAGAAGTCGGCGGGAAAACCCACGCACGTAGGCCGCCTGACGGGCCTATTGTGCACCCACATTCCATGAGTATTCACCCAGGTATGCCGACCTCTCTTGCAAAGGCGCACATTTTCCTGGGGTGAATACTCTTAACATCCTCTGGATTCAGAACACAGTTCCCAAAGTGCCGTTCTCTAACCCTTGCAATTGCAGGGCATTCTGTAAAGATGTGAGATGCAGTCTCCTCATCCTCCATCCACATTCAGGATCATGTATGACCCTTATCATGTGGAGCTGCCTTTTAAGGTGACAGTGGCCTGTAAGAAGTCCTGTCACCGTTCTAATGTCTCTTCGGTTCATACCTAGGAGACTTTGAGTTTATTTGAACGAAGGCCCCGTAATGTGGGTCTTCGCCTGCCTCATACCCGCGGCTTCTTGCCATGACTTTTCGAACTCCTTATTTAGGAGCTCTTTCATGGTTGTAACCCCCATTGAATAGGGGACCCCTAATATAAGTTCAGGTCCAGGGGTACCCTATCGATTCTACTCTGGCGTTGTCGGCCTCCTCATTTCCGGGACATCTGAGTGTGACTATCCTCTATTCTGGCCAGATCTGTCGATCATTTTACAGTCAAGGACGAGTCGCGATTTGACCTTGCTGGATTCAATAACCATCAAGGCCGCTTAACTGTCCGTGCATATTTGAATCGTTTTCCTTTTTGGAGCCGTTTTTAGGATTTACATCCCGCATGCTAGGATAGCATATATTTCCGCCTGGAAAATGCTAGCATATGACCCGAAGGCAAAAGATAATTTTGTCCTCGTGGTTTGCCATATACTCCCGCTCCGGCCTTATCGCCAATTTTGGAGCCGTCTGTAAACCAGATGATTCCGTTTCCGTCATCCCTACTAGGGATATGGATCCTTAGTTTTGGACTGAGACAAATGGTAGGCTCTTGGTAGCCTTGTTCCATATTGTGGCGTGGTCAGTGGTTTGTTTGTTCCTCGCCTATCCAATGGCCAAGTCCGGTCACTCTGTAAGCCGACCTCATGGTCTCATGTTCAATCACCAAGTGCAAAGGAGGCAGCCCCGTGAGGACCTCTATGGCCTTACTTGGGGCTGTCCTCATTGCACTAGTGATACCTAGACAGGCTAGTCTTTGAACATTATCAAGTTCCATTCTAGCCTTATCCGTTCTTGTTCCTGGCCACCAAACGATGGCACCATAGGTAATAACGGGGCGAACTATGGCCGTGTACATCCAGTGAAGGATTTTCGGCCTTAGTCCCCACGTACACCCGAAGGCTCTCCTACACGCCCATATGGCTGAGGTAGCCTTCTTGGTGCGATTTGCTATATGCTCGTTCCAGTTCAACTTGGAGTCTATTGTGACTCCACGGTACTTAGATGAGCTTTTGTATGGGATGACCTTTCCCGTCAGGGTAATCTCTGGCAGAGGCCCAAACTTACACTTCCAGGTGAAAGTAACCAGGTCAGCCTTTTCGGGGTTGACTCTTAATCCCTCTTCTAGACACCACCTTTAGACTTCTTGGAGGGCCTATGTCAGAAGCCCCCAATGGTCCTGTAATATAATGACGAGATCGTCCGCATAAGTTGGGGCATAAAAGCTCGACTAGTTCAACATCTGCAGGAGGCTGTCCACTACGAGGCAGCACAGAAGAGGTGATAGTACATCCCCCTGGGGACAACCTCGCGATACAATCGCCTCCGCTGTATCACCAGCCAGTCTTACAATGACCTTGCGCCGGGAGAACATTGAGTCGACCCACCGTACTATTGATGGCTCGGATCCTCGCCCCCCAGCGCCTGGCACATTGATTTGAAGGAGGTATTTGAAGGCTGCCTCGATATCAATAAACACACCCAGGGCGGATTGCTTTCGATGCAGCACCCCATCTATCCTGTTTATGAGGTGATGGAGAGCCGCATCAACAGATTTTCCGGCCTGGTAGGCATATTAAAGGGCGTGCAACGGTTGTTGCAGCAAAATCCACCAGCCTTTCTAGCGCCTTCAAGATGAAACTACTTGGCTTATGGGCCGAAACGATTTTGCTTGGGTGTAATCATTTTCCCTGGTTTTGGGATGAATACAACCCTAGCAGACCTCCAAGCAACAGGTATGTAGCCTCGAGCCAGACAGAAGCGAAATATACGCAATAGGTGAAGTACAAGCACATCCAGCCTCTTTTGCAAAAGGGCCGGAAATATGCCGTCCTCACCAGGGCTTTTAAAAGGCTTGAAAGACTGGATAGCCCATCTTAGCCTTTAGTATGTGACAACTTTGAAGGACGTCCTGTAGTCCACTGTCACTGGACTATTACTGACATCCTCTGTTGCCGTTGTCCCGATAGATCCCGGGAAATGAACTGGGAGCAAGTGTTGGAGCGTCTCTCCAGCCGAAGATGTGAATCCTTGTCAGGGAGAGACACTGCGCCCAACTTTGCTTCCGGATCTTTAGTTAGTACCTTGCTCAGCCTGGCTGCTGAGGGCAGTTGGATGATGTCCTCACAGCTGGCCCGCCAGGTATCCCTAATCGAGTCACGAATGACCTTTTTTATATTCCCTCTGGGAGGATTTGTAATCCTCCCAGTGGTTGGGATTTTTTGTCCGTTTGGTTTTTATTAAAAAGCTTACGAACCTTTCTCCTGTGGGATTCGACATGGGAATTCCACCAGGGTGTTTTGTCGAACTAGTCCTTTGTTTTAAAGGACAGTTGTCTTCAAACGATTCGACGATGGCTGAGTTGAGGCGGTTTAGCACTACCTCAACATCTGCTTCGCTTTCGTTCCGTATGGAATTCCTATTAGCCTCCCTTTAAGGTCCTCTAAATATAGGTGTCATTGGGTGGCCCTAGGATCCCTATATCCGTTTTCGATGAATTGGATGGATTCATCCAGCTCAAAGAAGATTTGCCTGTGGTCGGATAAACACACTCAGCATTAGATAGTTTTGATATACCGAATACGTGTGCAGAATGGCAGGTTCGCATTAAATCCATTTAACGTGTTGACTACATTAACCAGTTTGGTAAAAAAACCCTGTCACGATATACCCTCAACTCCACAAAATGGGGGCGAAGAAGCCCTCATACATTATGTGTTCGATATAGTCGTGAGTAGCTGCAACGATGCAGGTTTTAAAGTCTGGTACCTTGGTAGGTATCTTTGAATTTAATTAATCTTCCGATTTTCCTGGTCCCAACTGGTAGATGTCAACAAAGAACACGAAAAAAAAGTGTGTTTCAGGGTCAAAAAGAAGAAAAAGAAATTCCGTTTTCATTCAATTTAGAGAAATGACATACTTAAAGGTGGGTTTCCCTTCAGGACCTCTTAGGTGGAATTTTCAAAACAACCGAAATTTCAAAATCAAGAAGCAATACACAGGTTAATTAATACCTGGTATGGTTTAGAAATAATTATAATACTGAACAAAATGGGTTTAATATGGAAATGCAGTCGATCACTGGCCGAACTTGAATCCGGGAAGGTAGGAGGTGTCAATCAGTTGCAGCAACTACACATAGTTACAATATTCAGACTATAATATCTGCATCTAGAAAGTTACTGTCCCCACTGTTAGTATGCTTGAAGGAGGTAAGTGGACGTTTGGGACCATTGGTTGAACAAACCATATTCGGTCCACAAAATGATTATATATATTTTGGCCACGAAATCGAGAAAATTATCAAAATAGTTAGTAATTGAGTGGACTACTTACGTAAATGCTCCTCATGCCAACCAAAATACGCTTTTATTAATGGATCCCTGGTCAGATCAACTTCTTGAAGACGTCGAAGATGATGTGACACTTTCTTGGTACAGTAGTTATACCGTTAAGACAATTCCAAATGGTGTCACTGGTCACATACAGCCCCTGGATGTATATGGATTCCGTTTTTGGAAACGATATTCGTTCGTCATTTATAGTTACAACTACTTTATCAGCATTTAATATCCAGCTGTACGAACGAAACAACATTATACGTTTACAGGGATTCACACATCTCCAGTTCTCGTCACCAAGGTATAAAAAGTTCATCAAGTATGGTATGTACAAGAGATCTTCAAGAATATCATTCCGTAGCTCCCAACTATAACCTTGCATTGTACGTGGGGCACTGACTACGGTCCACACTGACTACCATTCACAGTACGATGTGGATGGTGTAAAATATTTATGCGATAATAGAACTACTACGCGACTGTGCAGTTTATCAACCTTAACTAACTATTAGTTTTCAGGTACTCATTCCTGTCGTATCAATTATAATATTTAGAAATAGTTTACTAACAATCCCTCTGGCGCACAACTGACTTTTGTCCCATCCAAAATGTAGAGCTAATATAGTGGGAACAATGTCTATTTTGAACGAACTCGATAATTCTTGTTCAGTATATTCTCTATACTATAATATCTTGTTCAAGTATATCAGAAATGTTTATATATTTTGGGGGAGGGGGTGAGGGTCAGTTTCGCCCCTTAGACTTTTAGTACCATTTATTAACAACTAAAAAAATACGTCACTTAATTTTTATTGCTCTACAGACTCCTAAAATTATATGAAAATCGGAGAGGGACAGTTTTGTCACTTTCTTGTTTATCACCTACAAAACTTAATTGTCGGTGCTTATCAAAATATAAAACGTGGAATTTGTTCTTACCTTACCTGCGCCTAAGAATTTATCTGAAGTAAACAAACTACTAAATAACACATTCTGCTGAGTATTGTGTAAATGAATCTTCCTAATTCTAATGTTTACCCGTAGTGTAATATACCCGAAGGGTTGTTACAAGATATTCCCTAGATGCGCATCGAGAATATCAATATCAACGGCGTACTTTTAAATGGGGAGTTTAATTAATAGATCCCCACAAGTGGATGAGGAGCAGAATGAGGAGGAGGAGGGGATTTGATTAGCTATCAACCCGTACACATTCCCAACATGCATGCCAGATGGCTCCTCTCCATTATTATTTGTTCCGGAAATTATGCAAGCAGGTATTGTTTACATGACATAAGCTTCCGCATTCGAAACTTTACTATATGGATCCGTTCGAAAATAATGGATATGGGGAAAGCCATGCAGGCTGAAGGTCTATTTTATAATGTGTTGTGTATCATGCACACTTGGAAAGGTATTTGTTGAAATATGTAGTCAACATTTAGTAATTCAAGTGGAAACGATTGAACAAAAAAAGTGTCAATGCTGGTATTGTCTCAACTAAAATGACTTTCTTAATTTTCTAGGGATTTGAACTAAACTTGGTACAGTATAGTTTTAGGGGGTATTGAATCTATCGTATATCTGTCATCAGAATTATCAAATTCAATATGGTGGACTAAATATGGCGTCATTAATAATTTAATACCCCCTAGTGCGGAGCAAAATTTTTTTTATTTTTTTTTATTTGAACCGGAAATTGTTTTGATAAAGGTTTTTCCAGATTTTTGATTACAGGTTTTGGAGTTGACAAAATCTGGAATCTGGAATTTTAAAATTCAAGATGTCGCTCCATGGCGGCCGAAACAAATATTTTCGGAATTTTAGAAAAACCTGCAAGATGTTTAGTCACTGATTACAAATCTGTAATCAAATTGTGAAAATCCAAAGTGGCGGATCTAATATGACGGACCAAAATTAAAAATTTGTGCGAAACTGAAAAGCAATATGTGGGGTCTATAAGGTTTCTGATAACAAATTTGAAAACAGATTTTGAAAAACTCGAATTTCTCCAACCCTTATTTTTCACTCTTCGCAGGGTGGCAGATCAAAAAAATAACTCTTGCAATCGAATTAGAGACACAAAAATCACTTGCATACAAAATGTAAAACGGTTTGGCAAAGAATTGAAAAAACTTAAAATTTCACCCCAACATCTATTTTCACCCTTCGGTGGTGGTAAATCCAAAAAAAAAACCTTCAGATTTGCTTTAATGGCTCAAAAATACCCCAAAAAAATATACCCCAATGTACTAAATATTGTACGATTTCGTAAATTATTCGAGGGTACCAGTTTTGGCACGAACAGTAACAAAAACTGTACCAGTGAACCGGTTAATGCAGGCCTCTCCAACTCTGGTGCTATTGCCGCTCCGGCCGAGCGCCGTACAGTGGGCGAAAACGGCAAAATTTTTCTCAAAATAAGATAACTCCCCAGAGAAAACTACGCTCATTGTGATTTTTATTTTTTTTTACAGGTTTTGGACAGTCGATTAAGAGGGGGGGAGACACCCCTATAAGGGACCCCATATCCCAGTAACTTTACAATTAAAGATTTTAAGCTTCAATAACCGCATACCTCCAACTTTTAAACCCCTCTCACCTTATAACATGAGCTTTCGAAATCCCGTGACCCCATAACTTGAAATGTTATACCCCCATAACCCCATAACCTCAACATTTAGACCCCATGTACGCAAAACTCAATTTTTCGAGCCCGACAACCCTAAAACTAAAGCCCTTATGCCCCAATATCTAACTTAGCTAACTTAAGCTTTCAATCCCTATGACTCCATAACTAGAACTTTTACACCCCCATAACCCCATAACCTCAACTTTTAGATCCTCATGTACGCAAAACTCAATTTTTCGAGCCCGACAACCCTAAATCTGAAGCTCTTATGCCCCAATATCTATATAACCTAAGTTTTTAATCCCCATGATCCCATAACTTAAGTTGTTAAACCCCTATAACCCCATAACCTCAGTTTTGATTTAGATTTGATTTAGGAAGTTTTCTTTGTAAGAGTATAAAGCCATTGGTTATAGGGTTCTAAAGTTTGAAAACTCAGATTATGGGGTTATAGGGGTTTAACGACTTAAGTTAATGTGGTCATGGGGATTGAAAGCTTAGGTTATAGAGATATTGGGCATAAGAGCTTCAGTTTTGGAGTTTTAGAGAAATTGATTTTTGTGTAGATGGGGGTCTAAAAGTTGAGGTTATGGGGTTATGGGGGTATAAAATTTCAAGTTATGGGGTCACGGGGTTTTGAAAGCGTATGTTATAAGGTCAGGGGGGTTTAAAAGTTGGAGGTATGCGGTTATTGGAGCTTAAAAGCTTTAATTGTAAAGTTACTGGGATATTGGGTCCCTTAAGGGGTGTCTCTCCCTCCTCTTTAAACCTCAAACGTGTGTCGGACCAATTTTCCTTTAATCTACTGTCCAAAACCTGTAAAATAAAAAAAAATCACAATGATCGGAGTTTTCTGTGGGGAGTTATTTTATTTTTGAGAAAACATTTGCCGTTTTCGCCCACTGTGCGCCGGCCAAGCACTGGGAATTAAATGCAAGAATATGATGCTGTCTGTCTCTGTCGCGCAAAGGCGGCTGTGCGTGCTGGCACCGAGTGCTCGTGTTGGAGAGGCCTGGGTTAATGTATTCATTAAAATTGTGTTACAGTTGTACACAGAATAATATGCTTATTCCAAAAAGACAGTGTAGAAAAATACCGTTTATTATTTTGTAGATTAAAGTTGGTTAACATAGCAACGGAACAATATAATAAATAAAAAATTACGGTACAAAAAATTAATGTACAAAAAAAAAAAAAGAAATAGTCAGACTTTTATTTGAAACCATTTTGGGTTAAATTTTATTTTACGAACCATCAATTTTGGGGATGATCTATGTATAATCTTGACCTACTTGATGAGCTGAGTCTACTAACACCGGTCTTGAGTGGAGCAGACCACGTATATAAAGGGTGTTCGCGAAAGTTGACATGAAATGGGAAAAATATTATTAGATTTTTTGGTAATCTAATTTTGGGATGTGTTAGTGCATGTTTGGGGTACACTAGTTTTCCTAAAAAAGGTTTTGGCGCCCTATTTCTTTGTGTCAAATTTGAAATTTGAATTAGAAAAATTCGAGGAATCCAGTTTCCGATAAAAATATCGGAAAAAGTTATTAAGAGAAAACGTCCACCATGTAATTTTATAAATATGCTCCAATATGAAAAAGATATTCCAAAGTTTAGATTTTTTCGATTCATCCTCATCCATACCGTAGTCGATATTGTAACACTTTTTTTACTTGGAAAAAGCGTTTATTGTTTAATTACAATTAATTTGATCACGTTAATTACACAACTATCAACTGAAAATCACACTCTAAATATCGTTACTAAATATCGCTGTTTAAATATCACCAGGCATATCACTTTGATCTTCGCTGGACTAAGTTCCAATTCATAACTAACTATTGGGGGCTCGCTGTCGTGCCTATATACACCATTGGAAGCCTCTGGAACAATCTTCTAACGAATCGCCGAGAATCTTCATGCTTATTCTAGTATTTTCCCGTATTTTATCTTGCTGGCTTCCAATATTTTGATTGTAATAATCTCGTATAAGCAACCAACAATTCACCGATGTTTTGCTGGTATAATATGTCACAATATATTGTTTTGTGGTGCTAATCTAACATAATAGTTTATCAGTTACTTTTTCATTAGTAAATATTCCAAAATGTTAATACATAGTTTTTATAATAATATAATAAAATAAATAACAAATATTTTACAAACTAAGAGTGCAAAATCGAAAGATTGATAAAATCAAAACTTTATATATTTTCGCAAACTGACACACGTTTTCTCTGAATAACATTTTACGATATTTTTATCGAAAACTCTATTTTTCGTTTTTTTTTTGTTTCAAATTTTAAATTTGAAATGCAAAAAAAAAACAAAAAAGCGTGTAACCTCTATTGGGCAACTTCCATAAAACACGCACTAACCCATTGCCCAAAGTTAGATCATCAAAAATAACAAAAAATGTTCCCATATTATGCCAACTTTCGAGGACACACTGTATATACGTGGTCTTCTCCACTCAAGGCTAGTGTCATTCGACCCAGCTCGTGGAGTATAATGGTCATGAATATTTATAATTTACCCCCGACGACGCTGATGCGTAAAGTTAACATACCTAACCTCAGTTTTCTATAAAACGAATAATCAAAATGATATAGACATTATTCAGATTTTTGCTGGACACTGTAACGTTGATACGAAAGTTTAAATTAACACAACTAATACTAGGATTAGAAACAAAATACAATACATATGCAGTGCAAGATATTTAACTGCAGGCAGGTAATCAGTTTTAGATTAGAGGCAATGCGAAATTGATTTCGGGATTTTGATCTAACACAATAGTTGCTCTGATATAGGTCCCAGTTATAAATTTACGTTTGTCCAGAATCTGAAAACTCAAGATAATTCGTTTTGCATTTCCATTATACTTTGCGGTAGTATAACGGAAAACTCCGTTATACTACCGCAAAACAGTATCTTACAATGAAATGCTATGAGCGTAATTTCCTTGTGACCTATTTAGGTTTTACTAAAGATATTTAGTGTTAATAATAAAATTATATAGGATGTTTATTTTATAAGTAAGGAGTATTTATCTTATAAGTTTAAATTAGCATTAACATAAGTTCAAAAAGGATATAGTTGTCTGTGCAGAGGTATTGCTCATATACCCAAATAAATAAAATTCGTTGGTTCGACAGATATATAAAACTAAAGCTCTTATGCCCCAATATCTAACTTAGCTAACCTAAGCTTTCAATCCCTATGACCCCATAACTAGAACTTTTACACCCCCATAACCCCATAACCTCAACTTTTAGATCCTCATGTACGCAAAACTCAATTTTTCGAGCCAGACAACCCTAAATCTGAAGCTCTTATGCCCCAATATCTATATAACCTAAGTTTTTAATCCCCATGACCCCATAACTTAAGCTGTTAAACCCCTATAACCCCATAACCTCAGTTTTGCACCTTTAGATTTGATTTAGGAGGTTTTCTTTGTAAGAGTATAAAGCCATTGGTTATAGGGTTCTAAAGTTTGAAAACTGAGATTATGGGGTTATAGGGGTTTAACGGCTTAAGTTATGTGGTCATGGGGATTGAAAGCTTAGGTTATAGAGATATTGGGCATAAGAGCTTCAGTTTTGGAGTTTTAGAGAAATTGATGTTTGTGTAGATGGGGGTCTAAAAGTTGAGGTTATGGGGTTATGGGGGTATAAAATTTCAAGTTATCGGGTCACAGGGTTTTGAAAGCGTATGTTATAAGGTCAGGGGGGTTTAAAAGTTGGAAGTATGCGGTTATTGGAGCTTAAAAGCTTTAATTGTAAAGTTACTGGGATATTGGGTCCCTTAAGGGGTGTCTCTCCCCGCTCTTTAAACCTCAAACGTGTGTCGGACCAATTTTCCTTTAATCTACTGTCCAAAACCTGTAATTAAAATTAAAAAATTAATAAAATTCGTTGGTTCGACAGATATAGATATTAAAATATAAATCCTCCTTTAAAAAATAAATTCACATGCACCAGTGACAATTTTGCGAAACAAGTGGAATTGCGATTCCAGTAACTTCTAATTAACCTTAACTAGTTATCTTTAAGTAATATTGTTAGTATTGAAAATACTTTTGGGCTCCGTCTACGAGAAAACGGCGCGATATGCGCAAGAACAAATTTCGGTCGGCAAGGTTGTCCCGAAAAATATTTAAAATAAACATAACAAGATAAATATTAACGCTTTGTAAAATAAAAATAGGAGAGCTTTTATTGGTAAAGAGCAACAATATATCTCTCTAACAGGATTGTATTCAAGATCACCATAATAATTACATTCGAGATCATACCGACTCTTTATAATATTTAAACACTTTTCAACAGTTGTTGCAGCTATTAAAAAATAAAATAAGAACTACAGTGATATCTAATTTGAAAATATAAAATAATAACAATACCTGTAACGCCTTTTTTTAGTGGAATTCAATTGATATCTTCTAAACCGTAAGAAATATGAGGTTGGTTTAGAGAAAAGTAGCTCATTTTATGGTTTAACATTTTAAGTACCTTTTGTGAAATATTAAAAAATGAGATATAGTATTTTGGAGTTTAACAAATAACTCTTCATTTATAATAAATATTTAACTAAAATTTAAGTGGTTTTATTTTCTAGTATTTACAAACCTTTGTACTAGTTTTCTATTTAAAGTTGCCAATGGAATCCTGAAAAGTAGACATTCTGTATATTGGTATATTCTATATTTTTAAATTACATATCATTATTCTATATCAAAAACAAAATTATAGGTGTTACGAAAGTATCTGTCAATTAGCATTCTAAGAGTCAGTGTGAGTGCATTTGTTATGATGATCCTGAATAGGTAAAACCTGTTAATGGAATGTGTTGTCGCTTTTTATCTATTTGGTAAGGTATTAGAGATATTTTATCAATACTATTAAACATATTAAATTATTTAATGTTAAAAAAATTTTAAAGTGAAAAATATGAAAGCGGAATAATTAAATTGAAAAAAAAAGTAAATGAAACTAAATAATAAATAAAAATAAGAAAAATTATGGTATAATGATCTCATATTTTGAAAAATATAAGGTGGATATACTAAACGGTGAATAGGAAATAAAGTGAAAAAAATGCAAATAAAATGTACTTAAAATAAACTTCTTTGTTTTGTAATATTGGTATTTATCTTACTCTGCGTCAGTGTCATTTTTAGGTTACCTAGATATCCTCCATCTCATTTTCAAAAACTAGGGAGGCAAGGAAACCATCAAGGAAAAGAAAACGCAACATTTTAGGAAATAAAAAAGCAGCTGAACTCAATGATTTTTATTCGAATTTTATCATGGAGTATCAGAAACACGGACAGTCATAAAGCTTTAAGTGAGGTGAAGAAATTGTTTTAATAGGAGACGTTTTTGTCATGAAACAATCTGTATTCATATATCTACGATCTTAGATCAAAACAACCCAATCTACACCCCAGTACCCTTCTTTTTACATCAGTATCCCAATTATGATGTGCTCGTCTGGACCTGTTATCCAGAATATTTGTTGCACAGCTCTCCAAATCTCTTTGGACATTTTCAGGTCTTAATCTCCCGTACTAATAAAGTTTATCCTACTTTCCTGAAATTTCACGTCCGCCTTGATGGATCTACAGCAATTCACTACTGAAATTTATACGATAAATCAAGCAAACCGAATTAAATTTATTCCAGATACACACGAATGCCATACATCTCTATTGTGCCAAAACCAAGATATATGTTGGGAACTTTGGAAATAAGTGGAGGGACAGATTATGCAGGAGATTTAATGGTATTTATTGTGTTTCGAGAGATGTACAATTGGTCATTAAAGATATACGTAGAACCACACTGTCGGGAATGTCGACAATGGCAGATAACTGCTTTCTCCTTCAATTTTTATGTAATCGTCACTTTTCTACATCAGACTTGTTAAAATCGATAATACAGGCAGTCTTACCTAAGATATATTTGAAATTTGTTTTTCAAATTCCAATTAACTTTATTTGCTTATTTAGATGCAGTAAAGTACAAACATTTTCAAACCGTTCTGTTGGTTACTGAAGTGGCTACAGAAATTTAGCATTAACCACTGAAATTTACTAAAGTACCGGGTGACACAGATTTTTATTCAAATTACAGTTAACTTTATTTTCTTATTTAGATGCAGTAAAGTACAACCATTTTCAAACCGTTCTATTGATTACTGAATTGACTACATCAATTTAGCATCAGCTATTGAAATTTACTAAAATACTGGGTGGCACAGACGTACTTGAATTGAACCAAATAAAAATCTGCCAATATGCTCATTTTTAAGTCTATGTCGAAAAGGATAGAAAAGCAACGTCGAATAAGAACAAAATATAATAACTTTTATCTATACGCTCCTACTTTATATTAGTTAATAAGGCTAAATATGTAGCTACTTCAGCTATTAAATGTATTTTCTGAAGCTTACACTAACAGTTGTTTCCGTAGTTTCATGGAGTGAACAGAATTGAAGAGTGGAAACGAAAAAAGGGCTAATTGTAAGTACCAAAACTATAATTTTGAGTTCCATACATTTTTATAAATTCATCTTGCTGAAGTTTGGAGATTGCATACACTTATTTTAAAATTATTGGTAACTAAAAAACATATTTTTCTAAAAAAATAAATATTTTAACTTACCATAGTGGAGAAAGGAGGTAAGTACCATAGTACCATACATTTTCACAATTTATTATTACAAAACTGACATAAACCAGAAAATTTAACTAATTAAGGTTTAGTATCCTGTTGTAAAAAATGTACGCTCTTGTTTCTCCAAATATGGTATCATTTTCTGAAGTTTATTTTTTTGTTCCTCACTCAATCGTTTTCATTGTTTAAGATGAATTTCTACTTTTCGTAAATCTTCTGCAGTTACATTTTTATTCAAAACATTTACTGTTTTCCGAGACTCCATTTATTAAAAGCTAATTTTAGTAAAACCTAATCTGCAATGTTTAACTTTTAATGCACATATTTTCAAAATTGAAAGTTTTTTTTGTATTAATGAGTGAATCAGAAATCAGAACATGACTTCAAATCAAAGAAATGACGGGGTTTCATATCTACTGTATGAAATGGGTCTATAAATCGAGCTGATTTAATAAGTCTTTTCAATATCCTCTGATACAAAACACCGAGTCACCTTTCTTCTTTTTCCATCTTGGCAAAATATATATCATTGGGTAGAAAGCTATGACCGCTTATAAGAAATTTCAAAGTACATAATTTCATTAAATAAACCTATAGCCGTCAAGCACATTATCAAGAAAACCTTAATACGATTGTTATTCTGCCTTGAGCAGTTATCACACCATATTATGACGTTTTCCAGTTATTCCATCATTAAAAACTTTAACTAGACATGAAAATATCTCATTAGCACCCCTTGAGCCAGTTTCATTCTATAAGCACATGTGAGCTTGTTTATTGGCCATAATACGTAGGTACACTGAAATTGTACATTGATAGTTGTCGCATGTAATATATATTATCAGAATGCGACAAACTTGATACGAATAATACTTTTTCAAGGTTAGTTATTGTACATGTGTCGCTTCCAGTACATGTGGTTTATTGTACATGTTAAGATACAGAATCCTCTTTTAAAGTGTTGATATTCTTCTCAGCTTTACGACGATGAAGCTCTTGACGGGTTCGAATAGGTCGTGGATTTTCTGCTAATTTTATTTCACACCGTAAGTTGTCACATGTCTTGCATGTGTCTGTGCGTGACCTGCGAAAATATAAATTGGGAATTTTTTGTTAAAACCTCTTTGGTAATTTTTGTAGCTAACGGAGTCATCTGGATACTTTTCTGTAAATGCTTTATAGAAACGGTGTATGTTCAACTGTGGGCTTAAATAAAGTCTCATTTTTAGATCATGAGTATTGACTTTTACACTTATGAATACAATTTCCATGGTCTATAACTTGTTGACGATGATATCTAGTGTACTTCCTAGGATACTTTGTATGCTTGTCATGCTTATTTTCAAACGTTGTAGCACTTTCCTCTTTTTTCTTACAAGAATTTCTATTTGCTGATAAGGAATAATATACAGAAATTTGTCTTCTGATTTCACTAGGGTTTGCGTATTGCCAATAACGTTCGCTCTTTATTCTGGAGATATGCATATGCGTTAGATCAAATGCACCATGGTCTTTTAAATTTAGTTTATAGTAGGATTCTCGAAAAAATATTGTTTTATATATGTATACGAACTTTCTATCATATGTTAGTATCTTACAGTCATACGTACATAACCTACAAAATGACAATAATTAATGTTTTTAGCAAATCCGTATTGTATAAATAAATGTTACCCCAGCTTTAGGTTCGGACGTTTCTTATTTCGGCTCAGATACTGTTTACCAGCTATTTTTAGTTTTTGTTGTCAGGTACAAGGTCAGGTCCCGCTTTTCTTCGAGCATTCATCACAAAAATGTAGAGTCTAATAATTATTTATTATAAATACTCAGTTTTATGAATGCACTTGCAACCAGCATGAAGTTTATAGGTTATACCAATGATCTGTGGGTTAGTTAATGGTAATTAGCCTCTATATTTCGACAACTATCTGGCACATAGGGGGGGGAGAGAGTCATCTATTAGTGAGATTGTACACCACAAAAAAATCGTAGGCACCGTTCTAAATGAAGTAAGGCATGACATGGACTACTTTTTTCAAAGAAAAAAATAAAAATAGACATTTTAGCACTTAACTCTTATTCTTTTTCACTTCACGTTTACCATCAAAACCTGTTGATGTCGATTTTGACCTTATTAAGTATCATCAATGCGGTATCTTCCCCGATGACAACGAATAAGAGTATCGGTTTAGTGTCTAAAAAGATGAAAACGAGGGGTGGTACATAATTATCGCATTCCATCTTACTTATCTTCATGTCACTGTGTACCAGGTTTGACTCCTTTCACCAGCAGACTTTTAGGAAAGTCATCTGGCGGTTAAAGTAGGCAAATTAAACAATTAAAAATTATATTTCCTTGTCGTACACGTTTTTCGTCTCAGTAACCGTATGATTAAGAAAAATAAATAATCTACTTATGCACTAATAAATAATTCATCTTGTATAACATTAAAAACTATAAATGCAAATTATTTTTTTAGTGTGTAGTAGGCTTCATAAAACACTATGAGTGTCCATATAAATAAAGTGGAATATTTAAACAAGTTAAATGATGAGATGAACTAAAATTAAATTAGAAAATACTATATATGGAAAAAATGAAGATAAAATTTCATCAAATCGACACCTAAAAAATCATACTCATTTTCTATAAGTCTCGTAATGTTAAGATGCCTCTTATTTATATTCAATTTTTACGGTGGTATTACCTAAGAGGTATCGTCCTCTAGTGTTGAACTAGATTGAACTAGGCATGATACGTCCGACAAAGTCGGCAATCTACTAACTAGATGTCCTTCCCGAAATACACCCTAATAGTAAGTCCATTAAGCTCACATTAGATTTCATCAATGTGACATATCTGACGGGAATAACGAAGAATGAGCGTGTCAACTACGTTTAGACCAGTAGAGCATACGGCGGCGTTACCTTGGAGGTATCGCCATCCAGTATGTTTAAAAAGAAACAATACGTGTTCTCATAAATCCGAGAACTACTCTCCTGTGGTACCTCTGACGGTAATTCAAGTAATGAAAAACTAATTACTAGAGTTGGGAGGTTAATAACAGATCCGTGTTTTACGTTCCGAAATATTAAACAGGTCTTACCTTATAAACGTGATGGTGATTGTTGTAACCCAACTAATCGGCAAAGGGACCATAATTACAAAACACAGAACTTGCATACACATGGTAACTGACGCTATAACGTGTCCGTATTGCCAGTTGAGTTATATAAAGTATCAATAACTATTCCGTATGTTCATGAGTTAATCTCTAGCGTCTGTCACTTAAAATAACTGCCTGTACCCATGTGCCCCAACGAGTCACAATAGGTTACGCTGGTAGTGGTGTCCTTGGTAAAACGTTCGAAATCGCTTTTCTTCTGGATGTTGCTTTCACAAGTACCTGTATCACATTCACTTGTATCATATTCAAGGCTGTTAACACTAGAGTAACAGTTTCGGAAATCCGGTGAAGCCCGTGCCAAACGTGTCCCGTGGATTAAATTAGTATATGTCCTTGAAACTTTCCTTTGTCTGTCTCGCGCATTCACATTACCACTTACACGAGCATTATGTTTGTCTGTAGCGATATGCTGAAAAACATCTGTTTTTACATGCCATGTCAGTACACTGTCACACACGGTACAACGCAGTTCACTGCCATTAAAAGTCAGTCCCGCAAAATTGTTTATACACCGCTCCATCGTAATATGAGACGGACGCTGTATCATTCAGCAGATTTGATGATGTTTTTGGTCTTGGAATCTATTATTAACCTACGGGCTCTACTATTTACACAGGCACACAAATTAGGAAAAGGCTATACTAATTACACAGGCACAAAAAAAGTCGAGTGCTAGAAGGCAGACCTATGTATTCCCATGCATTTTGGCCCGCTGAACACGAATCCGATGTCCGTTTTGTCCGATTGGCCCTTGCATTTTCTTAACTTCAAAAAACATCTTAAGAATGACCGAAAAATGTCAAACAAGTAAATAAAAAGCTTAAATGAACTGCCCACCATTTCCACACGTATTTTGGGGCGCTGAGACCAAATCTGAGGTCAGAATTGATCAATCAGTTAGTTGACATAACTTCAAAAAATACCTTAAAATGCCCGAAAAATCCCAAACAAGTAAATAAAAAGGTTAAATGAGGTGATCACTATATCTACACGTAATTTGAGTCGCTGAAACTGAAAATGAGGTCAGAATTAACTGATCAGTTATGAATTTTAACATAACATCAAAAAACGACTAAAAATGCCGAAAAATCCAAAACAAAAAACAAATTAATTTAAAGCTTAAACCAAAAATTTTAAACCTAAAATAAGTTGAGACAAGAACTTTAAGCCAAAAACTTAAGCCTATTATAAATTAAGACGAGAACTGTTAAATTGTTAAGGTAAGAATTAATTACTAAGGTTTAGAGTTCTTGGTGCAAAGTTCTTGCCTTAAGTTTTGTTACATCTAGAATTATTGGTTTAAAGTAATTATTGCCTTGTTTTTAGTAAATTGGATGTTCCGAAATATTGAAAAAAAAACAACGATAGAATAAAAAAACATTTCTCACTATGTGAAATGTAACATATTCTATAGGATCGTAACTTTACATAAAGAAATCTAAACCTTAATAGTTCTTATCTTAGGAACTTCTCGAAAAAACTCTAGTCTTAATTTATATTAGGTTTAAGTTTTTGTCTCAGATTATGTTAGGTTAAGAATTATTAGTGTAAAGTTCTTAGTGTAAAGCTCTTGCCTTAAGTTAGGTTAGGTTTAATATTTTTGGTTAAAGCTTTTACTATAATTTATTTCTTTTGGATTTTTAGTCATTTTTAGATGTTTTTTGAGGTTATGTCAAACTTCCTTACTGACCGGCTAATTCTGACCTCACATTCAGTTTCAGCGCTCCAAATTGCGTATTAAGATAGTGAGTAACTTATTTATCCTTTTCATTTACTTGTTTAGGATTTTTCGGGCATTTTAAGGTGTTTTTTGTAATTATGTCAGGATTCTAACTGATCGGCCTATTTTGACCTCAGATGTGTCCTCAGCACCCCAACATACATATAGAAATGGTGGGCAGCTCATGTAAGCTTTTTTATTTACTTGTTTGAGACTTTTCGGGCATTCTTAAGGAGTTTTTTGAGGTTACCAAAAATTCAAGAGCCAATCGGACAAAACGGACATCGGATTCGTGTTCAGCGGATCAACTTTCATGGGGATATATAGGTCTGCCGTCTAGCACTCGACTTTTTTTTTGTGCTTCAATTAATTAAACTAAGAAATAATTAATGAAACTCATGAAAATATAGTTATTCCCTGTTCATGAATCTCATGCATGTCTATGTTTTCATAATCTTAACGGATTTATCGTTAAGGTGTGCTTTCAGGAAAGACATTTGGTAGTTTCCGACTTTGTCAGACCAATCATGTCTAGTCTCATTTAAACACACTAAAAGTCGATACCTTCTAGGTGACACCACCAATGCTCTCCTGTTCAGGATATAGCCGACTCGGTCGTTCTTCGTCATTCGCTGTCAGATATGTGACACTGACGAGATCTGATAATATCGAAATCGGATCTGTAAACGGTGCATAGCGATGAATGGAAAATCATTGCTTGACAAAAATATGTTATGAAAAAATTTCAGGCTAGCTAAATACCTAGGCATTATAGGTGAATTTTACTAGTTACTTATACTTTTAAGTAGATAACATAAATTGCATATTTTATATCAATACTGTGTATAGGTCTACACTACTTTCTAGGATGCATTAAATTCAATTTTATATTTCACTCGGCAGCGTTCGTTTCTAAAACGTTAATACGTAATTATAGTATCGATTCATATCAACCATTCTTGGTGACTGCGACAAGTCGTCTCTTTCGCGGAATTTCATTTCCAGATTTACTCGAGTTGAAAGAACGAGACGAGGATCCGGGTCGCCCTGTTTATCCAGGATCTACGCCTCGACTGGTTCTACATCAATGAAGGGCTTTTATCCTGTTGACTACAAACAGAATACTTACTCGCTTTCGATATCAATTGCGGATTTGTTTTTCTAAATGAGATTGTTTATAAAACACAAGTGGGTAGCATGATTTGATTCTGATGAGGGACAGAATAGATTCGAATTTAGAAGTGTATAAAATCGTATCCACAACTCACGCAACACAAGAGATACACCATGTTCGACAGGAATGTTCCGAAACAGCGCAGTGAATGACAGAAAATGCGAAAAGCTAGAACAGGGAAAGTGTTGGTGACCATACCATACAGTGAAGGCACATTGGAGATAGGCAGTACGAGTAAATGCTGACAAGAAGACACCATGTGCCATTTCTCCAAGACATACTCATGGAAAATTTCGCAATAGCTAAACATAGATACCAAAAGAAAACTTTTTACATCTTTATTTACTGGACTTACATCATAAACAGAGTGCATCTTCCAAGATCGCAAACAAGAGATCTACCTCTTTGCTGACGGTATCTGTCAACTCGGATTAAACGCATGATACGAGAACTTTAACGATTGATTAAAAACTCGAGGAAACTTTATTGCCAATTAAGTTGCTTTTTGACACAACTGTCTTGAAGACAAATCTCTGCAACTATAATATTAGGTAAGCCAAAAGATAAAAATATTTTTATATAAGGGGCATTATTTGTCAAATCATCCACCCCATCTGCCCATTTCATTTTTGCAAAAAAAAAATACTTTTCCGGGTATCAAAATTTTCTTCATGAAGTCTAGTTTTGATGCCGTCTGGTGTTTTGCAGAAATGATCAAACATATCCTCAAATTGGCGGTCCTTATCAAGACATCGCACAAAAACATACTTTTTTCATAAAAATTGCTGAAAAAGAAATAAAAAAACGCATATAAACATACTCACTAGTATTTTGACTTGCTGAATCCGAATCCATTGTCAGAATTGAGATAGCGGGTCTCGTTCTTGTTCTACCCTCAGAAAAAGCCAGTCATAAATTAAGATTTGTAAAAAATTAATAGGTTTATGCAAATGGGGGATTTTGAAGTCGGTGATTACGAATATGAAGTCAGATTTTCAAAATTCAAGATGGCGAATTCAACATGGTGGACGAGATTCTCAACAAAAACAATGAATTGATGCCAAATTTGATATAACGGGGTTTTTGGGATCGCTGTTTATGAATCCGTCACCAGATTTCTGAAATTGCAACATTGCATCACTGTAAGGCGCATGCGCGTTAATGCAAAACAAAGTAAATTTGTATAAATTGGGAGTGAATCGTCCCCAAAATAAGGGTTTCCCATATTTTGACAAATTTGACCCAGGGGTTTTTGGGGGGAAACGCATTATGCACTGCACCGAATACTGGGCCGCCTTAAGAAAAGTACAGTTTAATCTCGGGAAGTATAGAAATGTGTGATGACAGATTCGTAATGCCATAATTTATTGGATGCCAAACAGCCCCTTTCTATAAAAAGAATGCTGCCAACGAAATTCTCAGGTGATAAAATTTAAATTGACTTTGCAACAGCGCGTGCGGCGTACTGGGCCGAGAAAAATGATGTGATGACAGATTCGTAATCGACGATCCCAAAAACCCCCCGGTGATCAAAACCCCGGTGAACCAAATTCACATGACTTTGCCCACACCCCCGCCCCTAGCCATGTCTCAGTGTCAGATATCTAGTGACAGATTATAATCAGGCCAAAAAGACCCACTATATCAAATTGGACATCTAATCTATTGAATTTTTGAAAATCTCGTCCACCATGTTCAATTCGCCATCTTGAATTTTGAAAGTCAGACTTCAGATTCGTAATCACCAATCTCAAAAACCCCCAAAAACCAAATTTGTATAAATCTATTCATTTTTTTATAAATCGCGTTTTCTGTTTTTTTTTTTTTATATATTAGAATAAAAAATAGGCCCGCTATCTCAATTTAGACGGTGGATTCGGATTCAGCGAGTCGAAATACTATTGGGTATGTTGATCTGGTCAAAAAAAATCTGCGTTTTTTATTTCGTTTTCAGCAATTTTTATGAAAAAGTCGTATTTATTTGTGCGACGTCTTGATAAGGACCGCCATTTTGAGGTTATGTTTGATCATTTCTGCAAAACACCAGACGGCATCAAAAACTACACTTCATGATGAAAATTGTGATACCCGGAAAAGTATTTTTTCGTAAAAATCAAATGGGGGTTTATTTGTGATTTGCCAAAAATACCCCATATGTAAATATTTTTAGTCTAATTTAATTGTAAATGCATATCAATTTGCCCCTCATCTCCGTAGCGATACCGTACTACTTGAGAGACGGACAAAGGACATACGTGAAAAGATTCTAGTAAAAAGAGAGAAGTAGGTAGTGTCTCGATCCACGTTTTTAAAACGAAGAAAAATGTCAATTTTTGAAGGAGATAAATTTTTTTCCTATATGCATACAGTTATACGAGTATAAGATGTTTGGTATTTCTTATATTTTTGTAAATGCTTCAGTAATAACTGAAGCAGTTTTTATGAAGTTTGACAGTAGGTTTTTGGGGCCGGTGAATCGAAATTCATTCTTAGTTTTTGGATATAATGTACAGGGCGACACCTGCAATACTTCAAATTCTCTAAAATCCTCATAACTTTTTTTAGGCGTCGGTGTACCTGCTTTTATAATGCAAATATGGATTTCTCTATCACGTTTACTCAATATTTCTTCAAGGTCGCAAGAAGCAATCGTTTCCGAAAAAATACCTAATAATTAAAATTTTATGTTGGATTTCGAGTGCTTTGATAATTCCTTATTTTTCTGAAAATCCAGGTAACTGACCTTTTATAGAACTCATAAGCGCATACAATGGGTTTATAAAACAACCATTACCAGTTAGTGATTGAATAAATTAACAAAACGGTAACTTACTTAATTTGATTCTACGGAACCTTTAGAAATAAATAGTGTTAAAGGCCCGTACAAGTTAAATATGTCAAAAAAAACTAAATTGGTTAGAGAAGTCAAAAAGGCAAAGGTTCAAGGTCAGGTTCACTGAAGGTTCACATCAAGAAATTCAAGGAAAATAGATGCCAAGAAGGTGATTTGGTTCAACAGGACAAGAATAACAAGTAGATGAGGAGGAGAAGGAAAACAAATAAATGGAAGTCCAGGAGATCAGTAGGGAGAAGTATATCAACCAGGATAATGGAAGCTAATGCGGTTTAAGAGGACAAGGAGGACAAAAGGAAGTGATAGGCAAGGAGGCCATATTTGGCCAGAAGTTCAAGGTGGATGAAGTTGTTGAATGACAAGAATGTTACTTGGTCCAACAGAATGAATAGTTGAGGAGGAAAAGAGGACAAATGGAAGTTAAAAAGATCGATGAGGACAATAATCTTATGGATAAGCGAGAGTAAGAAGGGTAATGAGATTAAAGGGGAAACAGACAAGAAAGTTAAGGAGGACAAGGAGGACAAAAGAGTTACAGAGGGACAGAAGGTTAAGGTGGGCAAGGAGAACAAATCGAGATTAAGTAGAACAAGAACAGCAAAATACGGACGAGGAAAATATACGGATGTTAGAAAACATAAAGAAACCAAGGAGGCTAAGGTGGAAATTCAAGAAAAAAGAGGTCAAAAACTCAGATGTGTTTGACATAGGTCAAACGGTCGAATGACATTAGAAGTAAGAGATCAAGGAGGTTGAGGAGGAAGTTAGATACTAAAGAGTTAAATGTCAAAGATGACAGATGTGAAAAAGGTGAGAAAGTAAAACATGTCAAAGAAGGAAAAAAGTCAATGAGAAAGAAAAGATCACAAGGGTCAGAAAGGTCGAAGAGATGAGGTACGTCAAAAAAGGCAAAATAATGCCAACGTTTTTAAAAAAGATCAAAACTTTTAAAAATCTCAAAGACGTTGAATTTTAAAAGAAATGTATTTATGAAAAATTTAAGAAAAATATGGAAAACGTTTAAGCACACACAAATTTTGTTTACGACAAATATTCAGTCGTCTATGAAGAACGTCCTTTTACAGACTTCAGTCTTTTTTTTTGTTGGAGAATGAAAACATATAAGAATCCGAAGTTTATTAAACTATTTAATATAAACATTAAAAGAAGGTTAAATCATTTGTCGTACTTTTTACATAAAATATAAAAATTATAAAACGCAACAATCAAAACAAACAATGTAGATATTGTATATGTAGATAATATAATTTACACATACATATAATATACCACTATACAATATTTTTTAAATATAATCTTCCACTACACCACCTTTATAACATCAACGTAGAATGGATTGTATGCTAATATTGCACTTCAGAATATAACCTAATGTTTTGCTTCTCTTGCCAGATTTCATGCAAATACTTTAGTTATTACTGTAAAATGTACAATAAACATAAAAATGTAAAACATGCATTGGTACACATACATACATATATTTACATAAAAATGTAAAATAAACTTTCATATTTAACACCCTGCATGTCCGTTATTAATTGTACTAAGGCAACTTGGATTAAATCGACTTATTTTGTCTCAAAGAAAGTGCTATCACATTACGGCCCACCATTCTATACCTCTATAAAAAATGTTTATAAAAGTATGTATATCTTGGGTTTTTTTTTATCTAACCTCTCTGATAAAAGAAAATATTTCCTTTACTTTAACTACTATAAAGTAGATACATATGTATATGTTATCAATTATCCAGTTTATTTCAACTCCTATAAAATTCCAGTCTCACTCCGAAGCTGACTTACTACAAGGTATTTCAATGTATACCACCATTTCATACTATACTTTTCATAATTCACCTTCAAAGAGATTATTCGAAACATCTACTTTGATTATTGCCTTTAAAAAAAAAAAAAGAAAAAGGATAAAATTCGTCAAGTACTGGACACGCCAAAGAAAATGAAATATCGGAAATAGTTTATCACAGAAATCATGTTGGGAATCCATTCGGCCAGACTGACGTCTAATCGGCGTTCTCACCCGTTTTCATTGTAATATCCGGGGTCTAAGGGATTCTCGCCGATAAGTGTATGAACGGAATATGCAGTAATATTGAGTGATTTTCACAGGTCGCATAGATTGTGGAGATCATCCAAAAGTGACCTTTGATACTATTCAGTCAGCCAAGGTGCGACCCGGTCGGATACCTGAGCTTTGGTAAGTTACAAGTTATTTTTTATGTTCTATTTTGAAACTCGAATGTAAGATCTACGTACAGAACTTCATGACAATAATACATATTATATATGTATATTAAATAATAATGAATGGTTCAAATGTCTATGTAACGCTTATCTCATATACAGGCTAATTCCTAAGTTTAGTCATATTTTTACCATCGTAAAGAACTATTCAAAACAAACATTTTTCAAACAACGTCTTTCAAAAAACTCGATAAAAAATATGCCTTATGATTTATTTTGAATATAGCAATTATCCGCTTCTGTCTTAAATTTAAAGGAAGGGTTGTATGTACAGCGAAATTCTAAATACAAAAACATTTAAGATAAGGAAATACTATGAAGAAAGATCCACAAAAAACGATAAACATTACAAAAATTTACATTTTATTTTAAATTGGAGGCAGGACGGGATACATGTTATTTTCGAAATTAACAAGGTAACTTTTTGATTTTTGAGTTTATTGAAAAATAGTATTTGAGACAAATTATTATGAATAGTTCTACACGCTCTTAAAAAGTTGACCCAACTTAATAATCACCATTAGCAATTTACTAATATTATAATATGCAAAATCATTAAGTAATAAAATTAAAAACTATTAAAACAATTAAAAAAAACTATTTTTGCCAAAGCATTTACAATTGTTACATCCTGTGAGGACGTAAAGGTTTCCATAAATTCAATATTTTTCAAACCAAAATTATATTGGAAACAATCCTTGGATATGTAAATTTTTATTTTCAATTTCGCATCTTACTCTATAATGATTAGAAGTAGCAATGACTTTTTCTACGTGACGTCATCGATATTTTATAATAGAACACACTATATGTTTTTTTATAATTTTGGATTTTCCAGTAAGGGACGGTTTCAAAAATATTTAATACATATGGTCTGAGGTTACTCGTTTGTGAATTAGAGACAATTGAAAATCAACTCACAAATGTTACATATTGGAATTGGCTGTTAGTGGAGAATCTAAAAGTTGAGACAGTAATATATTGGGTGTTCTATTAAAAAAATAACAGATCAATGAGGTAAATTACAAAAAAGTGAAGGTGTTATCATTATTTGTAGTTCTAATTGTATTGTATAGGATAATATATCAAAATTTGTAGATGACGTCAGCGACCTTTTTTTTAATAGAATGCCCTATGTCATGGTGTTTCATCTTTCCGGATTCTCCAGTAACAGCCAGTTCCAATAATATAGACTCAAAAAAAAAACGTCATCAACTCTGGCTATGAACGAGAGAGATGGAAATAGCGGTCATGCTTTTCGGTTATGTAAACTTTTGACAAGTGACTGTCACAATTTGTAAAATAAACAATGGCTGTCATATAATGTGACAGTCTTGACAATAAATAAGGTTATAAATTCTTAAGAAAAGTAATCTTTTTTTTTCTCGGCCAACTTTGATGGCGTTTTTTTTTTTGGACGTCTCTATATATAACACCTGTACTCCAAAGCTACTTAATTGTTGATATTTTGTGTCTCTCACTCACAAATGAATCACTTTACACCATAAGTGTATACCTTTTTGAAATTATATTTTACTGGAGAATCCAAAAGTAGAGAAAATGTAGGGTGTTTAATTTAAAAAAATATCGATGACGTCGCACACAAAAAAGTGGTGACGTACTTATAATTATAGGGTACAATGCGCAATTAAAATAAAAATTGATATGTCCAAGAACTTTTAGAAAATAAACAGCTCGTCAAAATCAGAGTAACACCATTTAGATTAGACCATAGATTAGCGCCATTTACATTCTATTCGAGTTAGAGACTTTTTTTAGAGGCGATTTTTAATTTTCGGTAGCCTATAGGGTTGGTTTTAATGCTCCGAAATCGCGACGTTGTGACTTAAACGCTTCGCCGTCGACATCCCAAAAACCAAGAAGCAACGCAATATTTTGGCGGCAATTTCAGAGACCTACAGGATGGACTAAGAAGGATACTGTCGTGTAAAAACTCCATCCCGGCACACATTAAGACGTACTCAATAAGTTCTGTGTATTTGGTCGTTGTCCCATCTCTTCAATCCATTTCCAAACCCCGTATTTTGCAAACCATCCCTTTGAATTTATGCTGGGTTTTGCGTGGTTTGACCTCTGTTGGGCGAATCCATTGATCCTAATGCAGAATAATAACTGGGTGTGGGGTGCCACAACTCACATTCACCCTTTAATAACTCAAGCATCCCTCCAGGCCACACCCACACCGACCTCCCACTCATCCCCTCTGGTTCCGTCCTTATAGAAGGTTACCCGGGATTTTTTTTGTGGTATGTGATAGGATTACTCGAAGGCTCTCGAAGTTAGCGGAACACACTGCAGACGGCCGATTGAGCGTCACAGTGATATTGGAACTCCAACCCACCACCTGAAAATTTGACACAGTGAGGGGTTGTAAGCAGGTCTTGATGCGTAGAGTGACTCAGAGAGCTTTCACGAGGATGGATGAACTGTTTTTGACACACCCCGAGTCGTCCGTCTCCTTCAAATCCTCTTTTGCGTCCCATTACCCTCTTTTTTTGACCACCTCCAAAGAATTTTTGAGTGTAAGAGTTGAATTTGTAAGAGGTGCTTTTTTACGCGGGACAAGTGTTCTTTGTCACTTAGACGCATGAACTCTCGACTGGGCTAGCACCTTCGAGGTAGACCACCCAAACAGCATCTTTTTTTATTCATTTTACGAGCATGTTTGGGTCTTCGCAGGCACTAATCCAGTCGAGAGTTCATGAGCCCAAGTCACAGCGAACCCTTGCCGCGCGTACTACTAGCATATCTCGCGAATTTCGCGATTGTCGATTCACATAAGTGCAAAGGAAGGTTCCGCCTACACAATAAGCCTTCTTTTTAGAAATTCTAATTTTGACATGGTTTTTCGGGCGTGGATGGCGAAATGTTGAAGTCACCGCGTAGCAACTTCGGAGCATTAAAACCAACGTTATAGGATATCGAAAATTAAAAACCGCCCTAAAAAAAGGTCTCTAACTCGAATTGTATGCAAATGGCGCTAATCTAAAACGTGTTACGCTAATTTTGACGAGCAGTTTATTTTTAGTTTCAAAAATATTAAATTTATGCGAATGTTTACTACCTCACTGATTATGAATTTCAATGCTATTAACACTTATTTATATAGGTTTGCTAAAATGTCTAGAAACGATTGGCACATTAAACGACTGAATCCAATTTTTGTATTTTATAATTAGACGTAATACTTTGACAGCCACGTAGTGGGTGGAGTAAGGGAGGTTAAAGGGGGTAAGTAAGTAAACAAAAATGTAACTCTAATTGTTGTACTCAAAACGTTGTGTAAGGGTGTGGAAACCGCCTTTTTATTTTCTTTGGCAACTATTGAGTTTTTTTGCTATTATAGCCCTCTACTTAGAGGAGTAGGTTTAATAATTACTAGGGTTAAGAATGTTTGTCGTCTCGCGTGTTAAACTGCCTACAGAATATCCCGCTCTCACGCCACGGGTTGGCGCACTACTGCGCATACGTGGACGCGGTTTCTGGAGCGTTATCAGTAAGAGTCAATGCCGTAGTTAGCACAGGCAAGAAATACACGCTTACATATATAATTAACAAAGCGCTTAAAAAATATGGTTTATACTTTCACTATCATAGTTTTATAGTGCCGAGCCCTGCGTTTCAACACACATTTCCGGGCCCTATTAATTACACCCTATAATATGAAATGAGTCGCATGCTCCGTTATGAAAATAGGAGAACGAGAAATTCCACAAGCCACCACTGCTCAGAGGACGTAGTTATGAATTCTAGTCTACCTCTGAACATAAAGGATATAACATTTGTATTAAGTTTAAAAGACAAAAAGGGGAAAATTGATTCAGGTGAAGTGTAGATAGTTTATCACAGACGAGAAACTATTGCAGATGAGTTTAATTGAAATTTACTCGACTTCATTGTAAAATTCACGATCTAAGGAATCCTCGCTGACTGTGAGAAGTGTAAATTGAATATATAGGATAATCGAGAGATTAACACAAGTTGTGTAGATTGCTTAACAAAATTGCGTAGAAAATCGTCAGAAAGTAAGCTTTGACATGATTCAGTCAAGCGTAATGTATTTCCTGAGCTTCTATAAAGCTGGCTATTATGACTTCCTATTGTGGATGTAAATGTATATTGAAACTCGAATATATTTTAATTTACATTGATCTTTAACTGGTAAGTTCCTGAAACTATTTTTTATATTTTGAAATATGTTTTACTTTTCGTTATTTATAATGTAGTGTCATTCGAGAACAAAAAATAATGTAGGTAACCACAAACTAAAAACTTATTTTTGGAAATCTTTCAATCGAAAAATATTGTATTCGAATTCTGGTCCAATTCAAAATTTTGACTTCTGGATGTTATTTGTTCCAATCAGAGTGTAATATTGTAACAGAATTTTATTCGAGAAATCATCTTTTTCTTCAATACTATACATCCAAAAAAAAAAACGTCATCAACTCTGGCTATGAACGAGAGAGATGGAAATAGCGGTCATGTCTAAGCTTTTCGGTTATGTCAAACTTTTGACAAGTGACTGTCACAATTTGTAAAATAAACAATGGCTATCATATGATGGGAGAGTCTTGACAAGTAAATAAGGTTATAAATTCGATTAAGAATAGAAATACGTCTTTTTTTTCTCGGCCAACATTGATGACGTTTTTTTTTTGGATGTCTCTATATAATTGGGCCTATATAATTCATAGGTCGCATACGATGAATTTTGAAAATCATCCAACGAAATGACCTTTGACGGATTCAGTTAGCCGGAATGTGACGTGCCAATTTGTAACAATAGCATGTACGAGCTTTAATTAAGTTTAATA
This sequence comes from Aromia moschata, assembly GCA_029963805.1. Classification (NCBI taxonomy): domain Eukaryota; kingdom Metazoa; phylum Arthropoda; class Insecta; order Coleoptera; family Cerambycidae; genus Aromia; species Aromia moschata. The sequence goes on from JAPWTK010000753.1 coordinate 138,960, forward strand.
CAAAATTTAGAACAAAATATAGTTCGTGAAAACCTTTATTGTTAAGGTTTTTAATAAGTGAATATGGAATGCATCTCAAAAACGCGTGGATTTTTCCCCAAATTAGTTTTAAATATTCTGAAATGTCAAAATAATTAAGTTTGACTGGAGAAATATGCCTAAACGGGAAATTAGAAGTAAATTTTTCAAAGCAATCCGTTGAGAATTTTTTTCCTTCTATAGTTTTCTTCAAGTAGCATTAGGCGGGAGGAATATCAAGTACATTTACAGGGGGGCCATAAGTGCTGGTAGATAGTGCAACAGTAGATCCCTCATGTCAAAATAATGAGATCTAACTAAGCTCACCTTAGTTCTTAGTAGTTTTCAATTTTTCCTTATAATTTCTGAATAAACTAAGATGACATTTAAATTGGTTCATAGTTTTCAAATCACTAGTAGAGGGAGCAACTTTTGTTCTTATACTTTTTTTCGCATGCCCCGTACTTAAAGAACTAGCTACACAATAATGAAACACCCGCATTTATTCAGATGTTGATAGACAGACAACACAACATGACATTTGACAGAACCTAAATTTAAAAACCTCATTTATTATGCCTGTTTCTATCAAAGCCTACTCTAACAAAGTGTAAAACTTTTTCATGGACAAATGTTCACGCAAAATACTGAATACGCTGCCTTCTTCACGCAACTTCGCTTTATGGTCTTCCAAAACGATGTTCAATTTTTTTATGTTTTCTGGAACAATTGCCCAATTTGGGCGGCCAGAACGTTCAGCATCATCGGTGTTTGTACGGTTGCGTTTAAAAGCAGCAAACCACGTCGCTACCATTTGCCTGGATGGAGCCGAGTCCGAATAACACTTGTCAACCCATTTCCCATTAAAAGGAATGCTTTATCAACACACGAAATTCAGATTTTTACATTATTTTGAAAATTATAAATGTGGCGTCACTAAAACCACTGTAACTTGTAAACTAATAGTCGGAATGTCATGAAGTTTTGACACATACCGGTTATAGGTTGGTACCATCTAAAAATCGTATGGATTTGTCAGTAGTGGCACCATCTATATATCATCCTACGAACTTATTGAGTAATGGAGTATAATCCACCCTATATATCAGGAACAGCTGTAGCATCCCATCTAAAACCTCTAGGATATTCTAAACGGATGGTACTGTTAAACCTTCCAATCATGGACGTGACTATCCATATATGTGACCTGACATGTGTATTATGTTGGTTTTCTTTTTGATAAAAGAAACAATAACGACTAAAACGAGAATATGACACAATGTATTAACCATTTTCTGATCCTACCAAGTTTCCAATTTTTATTTTTCAATACTAACAGTTCCAGTATCAAAATGCAAATCTCACTCCAAGCGGGACATATCATATGTAATAAACTTATGTAATTTCGTACCGAGTGTTTCATATTTGACCTAGTAGGATAACTTTAAAATTACAATTTATGAAAACTACAACTAACCCGAAATGCTGACGACTTCATAAAAATGATATGTCGGAAATAATTTATCACAGTTGGACATTTATTCGACTAGACTAACGTCTAATCGGATTTCTCGCCCGATTTCATTGTAAAACCCGGGGTCTCAGGGATTCTGGATGACAAGTGTATGGGCGGAATATGCAGGAAAACTGAGAGATTTACACAGGTCGCGTAGATTGCATCTCGGCGATCGTCCGAAAGTGACCTTTGACACGATTCAGTCAGACGGAATATGTTCCGATCATATCTTCGAGCTTCTGTGAAGTCGCCCATTACGACTTTTGAGCTCGGATATAAAATATAGAAATGCATTTCATCTCGTTCAAATTGTTATACTGTGACAAACAAAAATTGTGGTTATGCATTAAGGAATAATGCAAAAAAAACGACATCACGCAGCACGAATGAATAAGAATTAATATAACAATAAATCGTTTAATAATTTAAATTGTTATGTTTTTTTCCTACTTTTTTGTGTCATATAATGACGATGACGTGTTGCAGTAACTTAGCGCTTTAAAATGACAGTTATAATTGTTTTAGTATTTTCAACGGATCTTCAGGTACAGAGTTGTAAATATTCCTTAATCGTTCCAACCTTGGATTTTTTAAATGTTTCTAACTTTTCATTCATGATAACATCCTTTTTGTCTATTTTTGGTCTACGATACATAAAGATTCCATTAGCGACATTATGTATTTTGGAACTGCTGTATTGCCTCCTCTGTAGCTATTATGAATAATAACATAACTATTATGAAATGTTTGCAAATCTCCGTAAACATTCAATTTTACATTACTGCTGACTCTTCTTTATACATTCAGCTTCTTTCGAATTAAATTGCGGAACTATACTTTTATTGATTCAAAATGTTGCACTTAATAAAACACTAAGTTTTAGTTTTTTTAGGTCATAAACTAAAAATTTAGGGGGCGCTGCGAAAAAAAAAACAAGTTGGTAAATAACGGACACCCTAATATGTATGCAGCACCAAAACTAATAAGCACTACAACTTTTAAAGTAGTCACTCTATTTTAATTCTATGAAGTCTGTGTAAAAAAAAGGACAGTTACTTCTCTTTAAATAATCTTCACTTCATGACTTGTTAGCTATATTATATCAATTATAGTAGCTTCGCATTTGGAAATGGCAAAATATGTATGTCACAATGTTTCTTTTTACTTTTTTTGGTTGCTGCATTGTCTTTCACACTAGCTTTCATACAAATCTCACATATACAGGGTTATCCTAAAACGATGTGATACTACGAATTTAACTTTGTGTTAATATTTCTGCTGCGCAAAAATAGACAAACTTTTTTAAATCTGCTGGTAAATAACAATTGCCATTGGACGATAGAAGTTGACAATGATTTTTCAATTATATAATTCAATTAATCACAACATCTTGATTCTGGAGGAGAATTGGAACCTTCGGCGCAAAACCAAATTCAAGTTAGAACATTTTTCCGTTTAACATCGAAACAGTTTTTTGTACACAGTGCAAGCGTTTCGCTAAGCATGTTGACATCTTCAGGAGATGAATAATACTTCACAGTTTTGATTACTTTCTGATGGTGATAACATGGCTGACAAAATTCGCGCGTTGAATGTAGAAAACTGGTTCGGTGTGAAATGGAAAAGTGTTCTAGTGTGAAATAACAAAATCTAGATCGGATTACAATTTCGCAAATCTCCTTAAAGTCATCAAAAAGAAACAGGTCACGTAGGTCACACAAAATTCGTAGAATTCAGATATATTGACTAGTTATTTCACAACCCGTATGTCGGCAGTTTACAACAACGACGTCATATTATGACGTAATATTTTACCTGAATATTTTACCTTGGAGTTCTATCATCATTTCCGGCTAGATAATGAGCATTAAACTGCGATTATATATTTTTTGGGCGACGGAACAGCATCAGGCTGCACCCGAAAGCCCAATGTCAAAACTGGCATCATATAGAAGCTACACCCATGATTTCGCCATTTTAACAAAAAATCCTTTGCACCCTCGCAGTAACCTAGAGGAATTCGTAATTCGCACGCCTTGTGGAACATTCTATAACAAGCTGCGTGTTGATATATTTATTCTTTTCGAAAATATGCTTTTTTTTACTCGGGTGGCGGTGGATAGCAAAATGTTTTTTAAAGTATGTCGTTTCATCCAGGTAACCCACAGTTTTTATTACACTTCATTTTTAATGTTATATACAAGCTTGCTGCGCATACGTGGTATAATTGTTGAAATGTTTCTGAAGAATTAATTTCCACTAAGGTGTATATATTTTTCAAAAATGGTGGTTGTTATGCTACATTAAAAGATACGCACTTAACAAAATATTACGTCACACAAAAATTCAAGTAACAGGTTTTCACCTCGTATCTTTTGTCTGCGGCCTGTACTATATAAATCTGCATTACACATAGATCGCTTTCAACATATCTTTTTCTTTCAAACTACCATTATATGTGTCGTAAATTTGGATATTCACGCATAAATTTGCTGACGCGATATGTATATAGCCGACTTATTTCACCAGTGAATACGCACATATATTCGAGTGGAACGGCTAAAATTACCTGCGGGTACCACAGTCTGAAACCCTCGCTCGTTATCCAACCCCTGGCTGACGCCCCTTTAAGTCAAATGAGCCTAGTCATATTCTAACAACCCTAGTCATATTCTAACACAATTTTGCCCGTTACATCGCCTTTTCTTCGTATGAGTTGTAATTTACCAAAAAAAAAAAACTTTTAACCTCAAAATTTAATTATTATACCCAAAATTATATCTGATTTTTTGTTTTTAATTAAATAAAATATTTAGTTCAGTACCTGGTAACCGAAGTACCTACAGCTAAAGACTTTAAAAACAGTTCTTATTATAGTTATTTTTACACTTATTCGAAATGAATGGTGATGTTCCCAGCATTTTCAATTTCTAAGTACTCTATACTTGCTATAGCGCAATGCAAGCTAGCATTTCTAGCCAAGTAATGTCAATTAGAGAGATACGAATTCTGAAATGTTTGTTCCTATTACCCAAATCACCCGTTAATAATGGTTAAACAATTTGATTTAATAGTCACCCTTTAACCTCCATTCAATACATCAGAATACATATGTCACCCGTTCAGACGCCTATTTACCCCGGGCGCATTGTCATCGTTATTATTAGACAGCGGCCGTTGGCAACCCGTCATTTCCATGAAAATGTTACGCGGGACACAAAGGGACTTTTGACGTAATGTCCTAATAAAGGGACGCCGCTCATGACTTCCAGTAGCTAGGCCAATCTGCTTCAGCAAAAGAGCCACGAAGAATTAAATTTAAAAGATTTACATGCAGCCATTCGTATTAGGACATTTCTTTTCCATTTCTCTGTTCGCGGTTAGGTCACTTTTAAGGGAGGAAAACCCCCGTTTTAATTCACGACATTTTACGGAATTTTTAGTTGTAGGAAAGAGAACCAAAAACTTTCGCCCGCGCAAAACTCCGTCTTTCGATACAATGCACAAGTTAAGGCACTGACTAGTAGCGTCTGGTGGAACTTGAGATTCTCTTATTTTCGTAAGGAAGTATGGGACCCACATTATATTTTTGGGGGTGATTACTAGGTCCAAATACCCAAAGACCCAAATTATAATAGCAAAAAAAAAATGCAAAAACAAGATGTGTTGTGCCTCAACAGATTTTATAGTCTAAGAGCCAGTAAACAGATTGCAACACATATTTGATGAAAGCCTCAAATTTTCTGTTACTCTGTTCTGTTACTAAAATTAAAAAAAAATTAAAGTATTTTATGAAACTTGAAATTTATATAATATGTTATTCTTGTTAGTATTAGAAGCATATATTTTTCAAAGCAGTCGGGTATTTCGGTTGCTTTGACCTGGCAAACAGTAAAATATTTTCTCCTGTGTAAGCATACCTATTTGCAGTTGTATACAGAATAGAGAGATATAGAGAACCTAACGCTGTATACGTAATAGAGAGATTTTCGGTTTCTCTTCCTTTTCTATGATATACGAGGGTCGGCTGATAAGTTCCAGGCCTTTCAATGAAAACAACATTTATTTTTTTTTATTGATTTCTCAACATGATCTGCAGAAAGGCTAATACATTGTCATATCAGTGTTCTAATTTAATTAAACCATCTCTGTAGTGCGATTTCAAAATAGCTATTTTGAGGACCTTGATGCGGTAAACAGCTGTTTACCGCATCAATGACCTCCTCGTTGCTGTGAAATCAACATGCTGTAAAATCAATCATACATGTAACATCGTCGACTAATGTGATATTGTCATTAGAGCCAGGGATACTGATATATTAATAATTATGCTGGCTAATATGACGAAATTAAAAAATGCTTCTTCCCATATTTGGATGCTTACCGGAACAGGTAACAATGAAAGATTCATTGACATCACCAAAATATATGAAGAACTGGGCGAATTATCACTTACCAAAAGCTTAAGTGGGTTTCATGCATTTACCGGCTCAGACTTCAATCCTGCCTTTTTCAACAAGGGAAAGAAGAGACCTTTCAACTTATTGAAAAAAATTGTTGAATTTCAAGGAGCGTCTGCAGATCTTGGTAATGCTAATTTAACTAAGGAGCTTTTACAAAGTTTGTTCGACATCATCCAAAAGTTTAGTACTTGTGAAATGTACGGCGCTAAAAATCAGTAGACGTGGATGATGGGAGATACCAGCGTTTCGTCAGTAGCTATGAAGCCACTGATGTTAATGAAAATTTCGGAAAAAAGTCAGAAGTTTCGACGCAAGCTCTATACCTCCTTGTAAAAGCGAGTTATATCAACAGTTTTTGAGAGCTCTCAAGCATTTGGAAAAACACTTCTCAAAAACAACTAATAATGTTTAACTCACTTGAGTATGGTTGGGTGGAGCATGAAAGCTCCTTCATGTTTAAATGGTTCGAAGGAGATCAACTGCCATGTCTCGTCAGCGATTTGATTGATTATTCTCCAGGTTATCTAGTTATAGAATTAAATTTGAATAAAAAACACTCGATTTGCAAATTGTAATTTCACTACAGAAACCGATGGAGCCGGTGATGACATTCTCTCACGTGATGAAGACGATGATTCAGAAAATGACACTGAAGTATGAAGAGAGAATATAAAGATACTATAAATAAAAAAAAACATTGTCAATACTTAAAGAATAAAAATAACATTGTCATTTATATATTCATGATTTCATTATTGTCCTCTACCACTGAACATATTCTATAACATTATGGCCATTACTAGTTTGTAATGGCCAATTTTCCCCATAATCCATGTAACGACAGTAAGTATGATCATTTATATGATTCATATTATTTCTTATATTCATAGTAGTTCATGAAATAGTCAGCAGATTCCATATATTGAAAGGAAGTTCTATATATTTCTGTGATCGCGCAGGAGAAAATATTTTACTGTCTGCCAGGTCAAAGCAACCGACATACCCGTCTGCCTTAAAAAATATATGCTTCTAATACTATTAAGAATAACATATTATATAAATTTCAAGTTTCATAAAATATTTTAATTTTTTAAAGCGTCTGCCATGACGTAATAACCGCGGGAATTGTCTGCCATTTTATTTTTAAGTAGCTATAATAGTATATTCTGACATTCAAAAACGGCAGCTTTCTTCAAATACATTTTTAGTTTGCTAAATTAACACACCTGTCGCCCCTGTGTGACGCTGAACCTACCGTGACTGGGCTTAACTAGTCCCCATCTAATGGACGGTAGGTACAATTGAGTAACAGAAAATTTGAGGCTTTCATCAAATATGTGTTGCCATCTGTTTACTAGCTCTTAGACTATTAGAAAGAAGATCTTAGAAACGGTAATTTCTATTTGTGAAAAAAACATGTGATCTTTATTCACAATTATACAGTGAAAAAAAACTTTTTATTCTTGTGCTTATTGCAAAATCCTCTTTTTTGCTTGGCACTTAATCCGTGGCATAAGCGCAATGAACATTTTATTTATTCTTATCATTTGATTTATTTCACATGCTTGTGATGTCACCAGTTTATTAGTTATAACTAGAGAACGCCAAAATGAGCATTATTACAGGGTCGCAATAGCCCATACAATTACATGCGGATAATAAAACGATGTCTTACCTTATAAATGATTGGTCAACGATGAATGGCGCAGGAAGGTGATGGGTAGAAAACACTTCCTTGCTGTTTGTTGAAAGCTGTAACACAAATAAAGTAAACTCGTATTAACTGTTCGGCCCTAATCCTAGATGATTTAAATACAAATCTGAAATATAGCTAGACCAAAGTGATGTATCCTATATGTGCATTAATATGTATACCTATGTTTAGACTGAAAATCCATCGAATTATTCTAGACTTTTAAATTTTAAATAATTTTACTTCTATCAAATTATTATTATTAATTTCTTTTAAAAAAAATTTTTCATCCCCATAACATGTTTTAACCTGAATAGCTTTATATTTAATTTGAAACGTGGGTAAATGGAAGAGGTACATCCTACATGGGTATTAATCCGTTTGCAAATTGAAAACCTTTTGAGCCGTTCTTAAGTTATTTGAAAAAGTCATCAGGCATCAATCCAATCAAAAATAAGGACTTTTTCCTATATACAAAAAAAAAACAATCAAAGATGAAGATTTTTTTTCTCGTCAAATATTTTGCATAGTATACTCGACTTGAGACATCGTTTTTTATGCTACTGTGATGTCACATTCTTTTCTACCCAGTCGCGTAACCGCATTGAGTTTATAACAGGGTGTTTAGTTCGAAATGCGGCAGATCACTTATACACTTATATGTGCATGGTAGCAAGTAGGATACGCGGTTGACATGTTGGGACTTTTAAGATTTTACAAAAAATTCATAATATGACGTCACATAATGATATTCTTGGGGATATTTTTTCTGTAGATGGCCGTGGAGAGGGATTAATTCGGTATTTTTTTCGATATCTCGCAGCGTTCGCGGGAATTATGAGCTGTTATCGCATACAGAGTGTGAAAAAAAATTACAAGTCTCTTGTCACTCTAACCGATCAGATATATATATATTTTTAATCTGGAGCCTTTTTCCAGGCCAAACTCACGACACATGTTTTTTTCTCGCCCACCCGCATAGTGGGTGGGGCCAATTGCGTCAGTGTGACATATACTAAAACGTAACGGCAATCGTATTTTATGACCTCTACCCCATCTCAGCTGCATATCGCCCAGTTCATCATACGTAGGCATATGTATGGGTTAGTGCGACCCTATAATGAGCCTCACTTTGGCCATATCTAATTATAACGTCATACTCATTTTTGTAATAGAATGGTATTTTTTGACATTTTTGGACAGTACTTAAACGTTTTAAAGAAACCCACACTTAATGTCAAAGACATATTATTTAACATTATATTTAACAGTTCTAGAGATATTTTCTAAATTTTTTCTTATATTCAGTAAAAAAGTAAGTTAAACTTAGCCTGAAGTATGTAGTGTTCCAAAAAAACGGTGGCTGGTTCTTTTGTGATATTGGACCCCAAAAATAAAAATATGTTTAATGATTTTTTTAGGTTTTCTGGCAAGGGAATTCGAATTGAATAATGTTTTTTTACAGATTTTTTTGTTTTTGTGGAGTTTTTGACATTTTCAAGGCATAATTTTATAACATAATTCGGAAAGACTTTCACTTTGCCCAACACTCCGATCTTGATAAGATATATGTATATCATTAAAAAAGGGTTTTCAAAATGCTGTCGAATGGTATTAGTCCCAAAGTGCCGAAACGCAAGGTTACAGTTTCAAAAGTTACAGCCGTTCAAAGTTGAAAAATGCAATTAATTAACTGTTTAATTAAATTTAATTAAGCCTAACCTAACCTAACCTAACCTAACCTAACCTAACCTAACCTTGCGACTTGCGACTTGCGACACTTGCGACACTTGCGACATTTGCGACACTTGCGACACTTGCGACTTGCGACTTAGGTTAGGTTAGGTTAGGTTAGGTTAATTAATTACATTTAATTAATTAGTTAATTAATTGCATTTTTCAACTTTGAACGGCTGTAACTTTTGAACCTTGCGTAACACTTTGGGACTAGTACCATTCGACAGCATTTTGAAAACCCGTTTTTAATGATATATATATCGGTACTTTTACGACACCGCCATCGAATTTTTACACAAAACGATAACGTCATCTGATGGCCATTCTCGCATGTCATTTCACCCGGCAAAATGTGATACTCTTGAAAAAATCGTACTGCTTGTTCTTCACTGTTCACTCGATGTATTAGTTGTTTAAAATTCATGTTAATACGTTAGCAAACTATTATGTCTATAACATAACATTATTTATTAACTCTTTTCAGAATATCTGACAACTAACTTCTATATTTGACAGATGGACTTTGACCTATATAAAACCGATTAAATATTTTGGGGTCCGATATCACAAAAGAACCTTTTTCTTATATTCAGTAAAAACTAAGTTAAACTTAGCCTGAAGTATGTAGAGTGTTCCAAAAAAAAACGGTGACTAACCAAGGTTATTTCTTTTTCAATAGAATACCCTGTATATTTTCACACTTACCTGTACTTTCTCATGAGCTGATTCTAACGAACTAACGAACATATTTGGTATCTAACGTGTATATTTTATGTGTTACAGACAAATAAATATCGTAATTTTTAAAGTTTTCACTTATAACTTTTTTAATGAAGGCTAATGAATTGAAATAAAATATAACAATTATTAGATTTATTAAGAGTGTGTAAAATAATAGTAGCTTATTATTTCATTAAGCTATGGGTAGTAGAATGACAGTAAGTTAATTTATATGTAGATTTTCTCGTAACCTTCTCCTATTATTTCCGGTGTGATTTTTTGAATTACCTAAGTTGTTCCCTGAGCAATTGTGGCAATCTACTAGGTCTCTGAAAATAGACTTTGAACTTGATAATTCCCCAGGCAGTAATCCAGTGGACTAAGGTCGGGCAATCTCGCAGGCTATTCAATATCTCCAATTTTCTTGTCCAATCCTTTTATGAAGTTTTGATTTAGTCGATTTCGAATAGTACTAACGCAATGAGATCGTGTCCCATCCTACTGAAATCGGATATTATCAAGAAGTTGTCCTTATTCCTCTAATGCAGAAATTATTTAATTAATCAAAAGTTCTAAGAATTTTTTATAATACTAGCTTAAAAAAATTACCCTGTGTTTCCATTCCTGTAAATACCAGCCCGAATTTTTATCTTTTGAGGGTTCTACGTACGAGCTTCTTGCATATACGAGTAAGTCAGGATTCTTGTCCAACTAATAACGACAATTGACGAAGGGTTTTGTGGTTTTGGACAAAAACAAAACGCACTAATTTTTTGCTAACGTTTCATCTACTGTATTCAGACTTCTTAGGGGCTAAATTTTTGTCGCGAAATCGAATAATAATTACATTTTATCCCGATTCTTTAGTTATCATAAAAATGTTTTTCGTGGAAATTATAAAAATTACCAATTTCATTTGTCTATATCTTCTATTTAAAAAAATAACGTTAATTTTCATGTTTGAAATTTCGTATCATAATAACTTCAGAGTTATTTAATTGGTTCCACAGTTTTGCCCGTCAGTGTATGTTGTTTACGCTTATTGTGTATGCTAACAGTGGGGGGGGTTGGGGTTTTCCCCCCCCCGGGGGGGGGGTTTGGTGGGCCCGCGGGGGGTTGGGTGTGGGGGGGGGGTTGGGGGGTTTTTTCCTTGGGTGTTGTTGGGGGGGGGGGGGGTGGGGGGGGGTGGTTTGGGGGGGTGGTGGGGGGGGTTGGGTGGTGGGGGCGGGGGGGGGGTGGGGTTGTGGTGGCGCCGGGGGGGGTTTTTTGGGGGTTGGGGTGGTTGCGCGGTGGGGTTTTGTTTGGGGGTTGTTTTGGGGGTGTTGTTTGGGGGGGGGGTGGGGGGGGGGTGGGGTTTTGGGGTTGGGTTTGGTTTTTGGGGGTGGGTGTGGGGTGGGGGGGGGGTGGTGGGGGGGGGGGGGGGGCGGCGGGGGGGGGGGGGGGGGGGGGGTTGGGGGTGGGGGGGGGTTGGGGGGGGGTTTTTTTGGGTGTTGGGTTGGGGGGGGGTTGGGGGGGGGGGGGGGGGGGGGGGGGGGGGGGGTTTTTTGGGTGGTTGGTGGGGTTTTTTTTGGGGTGGGTTTTTTGGGGGGTTTTTTTTTGGGGGGGGGGGGGTTTTTTTTTTTGGGGTTTGGTTTTTTTTTTTTTTGGGGGGGGTTTTTTTTTTTTTTTTTTTTTTTTTTTTTTTTTTTTTTTTTTTTTTTTTTTTTTTTTTTTTTTTGGGGTTTTTTTTGGGGGGCGGGTGGTGTTTGGGGGGTTTTTTTTGTTGGGGTTTTGTCTTTTTTTTTTGCGTGTTTGGGCGCGTTTTGGGTTTTTTTTTTTTTTGGGGGGGGGGGTGGGGGGGGGCCCCTTTTTTGGGTGGGGGGGGGGGGGTGGTTTTGGGTGGTGGGTTTTGGCGTTGGCGGTTTTTGGGGGTTTTTTTTTTGGGGGGTTTTTTTTTGTTTTTTTGTTTGTTTTTTTTTTTTTTTGGGGTTTTTTTTTTTGTGTGTTTTTTTGTTTTTTTTTTTTTTGTTTGGTGGTGGGGGGTGCCGGTGGGGGGGTTTTTTTTGGGGTGTTTTTGGTGGGGTTTGGGTTTTTTTGGGGGTTTTGTTTGGGTGTGTTGGGGGGGGGTGGGGGGCGTGTTTTTTGGGGGGGTTGTGGGGGCCCCCCCTTGGTTGGGGCGGGTGTGGGGGGGGGGGGGGGTGCGTTTGGGGTCCGCCCGCCCGGGGGTGGGGGGGGGTGGGGGGGTGGGTTTTTTTTTTTTTTGGTTTTTTTTTTTTTTTTTTCTTGGGGTTTTGGTCGCGGGCTTTGTTTTTTGGGTTTTTTGGGGGTGGGTGGGGGGTGGGGGGGTTTTGGGTGTTTTTGTTTGGGGGGGGGCTTTTTGGGTTTGGGGGGGGGTTTTGTGGGGGTGGTGGCGGGTTTTTTTTTTCCCTTTTCCGGGCGTGTCGGTGTGGTGGGGGGTTGGGGGGGGGGCTCCCGGTCCCCCCCTCCCTTTTTGCTGTTTTTGTTGGTGGTTTTGGGGGGTTTTGGGGTGGGTGGGGGGTTTTTTTTGGGGGGGTGGGGGGGGTTTTTTGGGGGGGTTTGCCGTTCTTTTTTTTTTCCCCTCTTGGGGGTTTGGTTTGCCCGCCCCCCCCCCCCCCTTGGGGTGGTTGGGTGGTCCCCTTTTTGGGGGGTGGGGGGGGGTGGTTTTGGGGGTTTTTTTTTTTTTTTTTTTTTTTTGGGGGGGGTTTTTTTTGGGGTGTTTGGGGGTTTGGGGTTTTTTTTTTTTTTTTTTTTTGGTTTTTTTTTCTTTTTTGGGGGTTTTTTGTGGGGGGTTTTGGTGGGTTTTTGGGGGGGTTTTTTTGGGGGGGTTTTTTTTTTTTTTTTTTTTTTTGTTTTGTTTTTTTCCCCGCCCCCCCCTGGGTTTGGGGGGGTTTGGGGGTTGGGTGGGTTTTTTGTGGGGGGTTTTTTGCTTTTCCGGGGGGTTTTCTCCCCCCCCTGGCGGGGTTTTGGCGTTTTGGGCCTTTTTTGGCCGCCTCCGGGGGGTTTTTTTTGTTTGGTTTGCTTCCTCTTTTTTGGGGGTTGGTGGTCCCCCGGCCCCGGTGCGGCCGTTCTGGGGGCCCCCCCCTGTGTGGGTGTTCCGCGGGGGGTGTGTTGGGGTGTTGTTTTTTTTTTTTTTTTTTGGTTTTTTTTTTCTTTTTGGGGGGTTTTTTGTTTTTTTTTTTTTTTGTTGGTTTTTTTTGGTTTTATTTATATTAGTATCAGCAAAAGTTTAATAAAGTGATTTATAAATTTATTTTCTGTACGTGTATCTGTACGTGTATACATCCATTCTGAATTGAAAATGATAAATACGCCTGGGGAACAAAAAAGCGGTGCAAATTTATGATTCCACGGGCGTGCTCGAATAATAACTTTTAGGGATAGGTAATAATAAGTAATTAACGTCGCTTTTAGGCATTCATATATGTTTAAAATAATATGATGACTTTGACAATGTAGGTCTTTATTTTCAAATTCATCGTATTCGACCTCATCAAGTCAACGTGGAGTATAAAACGGCATATACGGGTAACAGATCAGTATATAAACGCGTATTTAATTCTATACAAAGTGTTAGTAAACTGATATATCCTTATCCTACCTCGTATAAGTACATATTTTCAATTTAGAATGGATATTCTATACATACTTTTACTAAGGGCCAAAAGATAAAACTTAGACGTGTTCTAAGAACAGTGTGTATATTTGACCGACTTAACTTAAACATGAATTAAACTAATTCAATATACTCAATAAATACTAAAGCTAACACGCTGACGAATATTCCCAAGATAATCAAATTTTCTGAAACCATAGGGAAAAAGTATGCACTGACCATTATAACTTAAACGATTTACTTATATTTAATTTGACGAATTTATGAGCACTCCAATTTTAATCAATATTTTATATAAATATAACGAACACTTCAGTCTCTAAACTTCTTTCAAACATAATTTAGGACTTTCTGCAAAAAATATTGTAACTTATAGCATATTCAAACTTCTGCCTTTGAAATATTCTATAGGGAACCGTGTCGTCTCATCTTCAAACTCTTTTCAACTCTGATGGACTAATTATATTATTACGTTGACAGGAAAATTCATGGACCTAATATTCCTAATTTAACGTTAAAAAATTTCTAGACTTCGGGCACTTTTTTAATTACCACGGGTGCGTTTATTAACAGAAAAAGGCACGACAATCCCGTTCAAAAGAAGGGGGACCAAATGGTCTACACTAGGCGGTGTTTACTTTATCGTAAGGGTATATAAAACTCGCTTTCCCCCTTGTATACGGATATGATAAGGCAAAGTAAATATTTTTATTGACTAACGTATGATTTGTAATCGTTTTTCTACGTTTACCACTAAATTCCATTTCATATACTAAATAAATACGGCAGTAAATGGTAAAAAGGGTTTTTCGTTTGAATTTGTATGTATAGCATTTTTTTGTTGATAGAAGGATAATGTGTTTATATTGACAAAAAAAAATCAGTTCAAAGTTCAATCCCAAACTTTATAGGTTTTATAAATGTACTGTATTACTTATAATTTTATCCCCGGATCTCAAAGAAAGGCGATGATATTGATGATAAACACACAGTCACATACACGAGTCTAAAAACTCACATATATGTGAGTTTTTGGTTCATGTATGTCTCAATACTGAATATGAAACCCCTTAATATTTCATGATTCTCTCTACTGAAAACGAACTCAAATGTACTTTTCGTTTACTTTTTGTTACGTATTAATTTAACAGATCAGTATAGTCTGATTTTATGAGGGTTGATCTATGAGTCTTTCATTGACTATTTGTTGGTCCTTCGAAACCGAGTTATTTTCAGCACCATTTTGTAAAATAATCTGTATTGTAAAAATCACCTTTAGTAAAGTTGAATTCGAAAAAATCATTGTTACACATAAAATGCAGGTCTCGGTCACGTAAGAAAGAACGTACTCGTACTTCAGATAGAGACGTAGAGAAAGGAAGTAGACAGCTTCTATCATCCACCTTTTGGAAATGAGTGAAAAGGATCGTTATCGTTTCGAAATATTCTTTGTGTTTTTACGTCGTATATCTTTCATTTTCCGTCAAAGGTAGTTTTATATCACGTGTTATGTAATATGCCGTAAAGAGTAATTACTCCACTAGCCCTTATTTGAGAGCCTGCGGCATCTCCAAATTTCCAATTTCTTTAGCGCGTTATTATGTGTACGTAATAGATATGTGCATTAATTTTTTTCATAGTTTATTATTTATAAGAGTTTATCTAATATGTACATTTTGTATTGAATTTTCAGTGTACTTACCACTAAAAATACAATCTGTAAAATTTCCGTATTTCACATTGGTTTTTTGTTACACAATATATACGGTAATTAATTGCTTAATACATTATGTTATAATATAGGGTTCAAAAAGTTTACTCTCACGCATGGTACACTGCATTTAACTATCTCGCGCTCCCGCACGGGACCGGCGTACTACCTCGCATGCGCGAGTCCCGGCGATTTGGCAGGATCGGTCAGTGGCGTACGTATTCAGGAGAAGAGATACACGCGTTTATACTTTAATTATCATAGAGTTTTATAGTGCCTACCCTACGTTGTGGCACACATTTCCGGACCCTAGTTATATCCCTTATTTACATGCATAGTTATGATTATTACTTACCTATATACTTAATTGATTGAAACTTAATGTATTATATAATAATTAGAATAACACTATAATTCATAATTAAAACTAATGCAAAATACCTACTGTAATTTGACAGATGTGTTTTCATTGCAAATCATTGTAAAAAAAAAATGAATTTTGATTTCTTAGTATTTTTCGAAGGAACACATAAGATTATTAATTTCCTCCTCAGCAAAATCCTCATTAATAATTCACTCCCTTAAACATATTACAGTAACAAAACTCAACAGGCTGCTCTGAAGCAGCAAATTAAATTGTGGCTGCAATATTCACGGTCTCTAAATTCCCACATCGAATGCTTCATACGCAATAAACTATGCACAACCTTTTTTATAAACTTCCAAAACTAATTTAGATACGGCGATGATTAGTAAAGGCTTGTCGGACTTTAACAAAATAACTTGCTTGGAAACTAACGTGTTTTGTATCGTTTCTTGCGCTCTGTTCTCGCATTGTTATGTGGTTTCCATTTAATTTTTGGTCAAACACAGTAATGGGGACTTGAAGGGTGTTTTTACGCTCTGATAACTGTTACCCAATATACTCCCTTTGAATATTTTAAATATTTTAACCAGTTTATTTCAATTATAAGCATTATGATATGGTCAACTGACTATTAATTAAACCTGTCAAGAATTGAAAAAATATCGATTTATCAGTATTATGAAAAATAAAAGTGTAAGCAGGTAAGAAAGGACAACGACAAAAACAGATATACAGGGTGTCCCCAAAAAAGGATAATCCTTGGGGGTTTTATAGGAAATTTAACGTTGAACAAAAAAGTTCCTATAAACATGGGTCCGCAAATGAAGTCTTTCTAATGAAAACCTCAAAAAACCACAAAAAAACGTGTTTTTTTACTTTCATTCAAGAATTACTACGAAATGGCTCATCAAAAACTGTCTCGAAGCCAACCTTTTAGTACATCAAATTTGGAGTAGAATGCCGCCAACCGCTTGTTTCCTTAATTTATTGCCGAGATATGATTTTTTCAAAAAATAATTTTTTGTAATATCCATGTTTTTCTCACTCAAAACGTGGTATGGTTTTTGCCATAAATGCCTAATTTTATTCTTTTCAACTCGAACTTTTTTAACCGTTTGACCTCATATTCATAATCAGCGGTAAATGTCTTCTAAGACTGTGAAAATCAGCTCATCCAAGTGGTCACAATGGTTTCCGCTATTACTACCTCATGTTGTTTCTGAACTTTAGAAGATAGCGGAAACCGTTGTGACCACTTGGATGAGCTGATTTTCGGAGTCTTAAGACATTTACCGCTGATTTTGAAAATGAGGTCAAACGGTTAAAAAAGTTAGGGTGAGGTAGCTAAAAAACTTAGGTATTTATGGCAAAAACCAGGCTTTGAGTGAGAAAACATTCTTGAATGAAAGTAAAAAAACACGTATTTTGTGTTTTTTTTTTTTTTAGGTTTTCATAAGTAAGACTTCATTTGCGGACCCATGTTTATAGGAACTTTTTTTGTTCAACGTTAAATTTCCTATAAAACCCCCAAGAATTATCCTTTTTTTTGAGGACACCCTATAATTCAATGATCCTCTTTCTTGAAAATTTTTAAATATAAAAAATATTTCCGGTTCTTTATTTCTTTTTAGGAATTTAACTAATCAATAGAGCCTGGATCTTTAATGGATATTCCAGGTAATAACAAGTAAATCCTATGAAATGATAACAAATTGTTAATCTTTTTAAAATAACGCGATAGTTATATTAGTTATTGTGCAGACATTGATTAGAAAAGCTTGTGTCTATATGTATATCAACATACGTCAAATAGTGCGGAAAACCCATCATATTGAGGGATTTCCCAAAACAGGAAAAAGATAATTCTTAATATATCAAAAGTCTCGATACATGTGTCTGTCTATATTTAAATTTACACAATTTTGACCTTTGTTAATTAATTGCTATAAGGGTCATTTCAAAGAGTCGTTTGGATCAGGGGTGGTCAGCATACTCATTAAAGTTTACTTATTTATTTTTCTATAAAGATCAGATTTACTCAGATGGTATTTGGTAGCATAAGGTGAATTGCATTATTATTCTTATTTATTAACTAGCGACCCGCCCCGGCTTCGCACAGTTTACGACATCACATTAGAAACCTTTAAAATTATCAGTGTTTCTCTACTATATTATGCATGTATTATACATATGTATAAACCTTCCTCTTGAATCACTCTATCTATTAAAAAAAACGCATCAAAATCCGTTGCGTAGTTTTAAAGATCTAAGGATACATAGGTATATAGGGACAGAGAGCGGGAAGCGACTTTATTTTATGCTATGTTATGATTCAACACAATTGGACAACAATTGGTCAATGAGACCATGTGTCTGACTGTGTTTTTATTGCCATATTTTTATACGCGATTGGATACAATTTGCTAAACACTTAATTTTTTTACATTTCGATTGGGAATCCTGAAAACCATTAATAACACAGGCCCACAAAATTTTAATTTTTTTTTACTATGCATAATAACATAGTTTTTCTCTGTATTTTTTGACGCTGAATCCAAATCCGGTGTCCGTTTAACTGTAGCACGTCAGCATCAAGGTTATTTCAAGGTCAAATCGCGAAATAAATAAAAAAATTAAAAGAGAATAAACTCATATATCTTTATGTTTCTGGGGTCGCTGAATCCAAATCCGGTGTCCGCTTAACCGTAGCACGTCAGGATCAGGTCATTTCAAGGTCAAATCGCGAAATAAACAAAAAAATTAAAAGAGAATAAACTCATATATCTTTATGTTTCTGGGGTCGCTGAATCCAAATCCGGTGTCCGCTTAACCGTAGCACGTCAGGATCAAGGTCATTTCAAGGTCAAATCGCGAAATAAAAGCTTAAAAGAGAATAAACCCATATATCTTTATGTTTCTGGGGTAGCTGTATCCAAATCCGGTGTCCATTTAGTGGCAGTGGTCATCATCTTCAGCATCCTCTGGGGCAGCAGGCATTCTATATGCACGCACATGAACACAGTCACGCACACATGCACTTACATACGCACACAAGTACACACTTACGCATACACGCTTTTATACACACGCGTGCATCAGCGCACACACGCAAAATTGTGTGTCTGGTTGAAGGAGTTTAATCACGTTTATTCAATGATTCACCCACTGATTTTCAGTAAGATGATTAGTATGTAGTTAGACGAAATTCAGTAAGGTGGGTACGAGAATTGGTATCAACTCATCTAATGTACAAGATACACGGACTTAGATATCTTTTACCTTAACAAATAATAGCAATACATTCACGAAACCGAAAATCCTTAACCACATTTCCTAGGCACATGATGAAAATGAGACCATTTACGGTCTTCTATCATGGGTTTCAGATTTGGATTCAGCAACTTTAAAAACATAAAGACACAAAGTTTTGCCTCACTAATACGTTTTTTAGTGATTTAACCTTGGAGTGCCCTTCGAAGTCACGTGATATGGTAAGAATAACATCAGATTCTAATTCAGCGATCCCAGAAACATAAAGATATATAGATTTGTTATGTTTGAAGCCTTTATTTCGCGATTTGATCTTGAAATGACCTTGATCCTGACGTGCTGCGGATAAACGGACACCAGATTTGGATTCAACGTCAAAAAATACAGAGAAAAAGTATGTTCTTATCCACAGTCAAAAAAATTTTTTTTGTGGGCCTGTGTAATATGTAGATATATAAATCACTGCCTACCATAATTGACTATTTATATGAAGATACGGTACCTACATCTAAATACATATTTGATATTGAAATCTGTCACATGTTCCCATGAGAAACTACAGGGCTATCGGTAGTTGTGAAGTCAGTTAGAAATTGTTCATGTGTTTGTCTGTTCATGTAATTTATAACGTTTAATCTTAACATCGAATACAGATGGACTTTTAGATGGCTAAAAACAGAAATGCCTTTTAGCTGAAAGAAAAGGTTTTCTTCATTACTTTTTGTTAATAAACGTAATAATTATTTTTAGAAGAAATAATTAATTGGTATATTTTACATCAAATAAGCCGTTAAAGAAAATTTAAGCACCACATTTACAAGACTCCCGTAAAGGTTAGACACCGAACAGAAACCTCGAAGTTCTCATTTTCTGGCTACATAAATAAGGAAAATCCCTAAGGTGCGTGCATTCCCCTCATCTAATTTAGTTACAAAGTGAGTGAAATATAGCGCGTTCAGAACGCAAGTAAGTGCACCTTGGTTCCCCTTGCACAAACAGGTACACAAAGAGTTTATTAAAGAATGGATTTATTCTTGTATACTGTGAATATTGCAAATTAGCTGCAATTTTACTTCCGCATCCTTGTAGTAGAGAAAACATGTATCTAAATAGGGCTAAAATAGTCTTTCATGTTTTGAGATTTTAAGCTTGGATGAAAGAAAATGTAAAATGTAATTTTTTTCTATACTAATGTATTAATTATGTGAATAATTTAAACTAACACATTCTTTATATAAAATACTCTGTACAGTGTCCAATTATCGATACTTTTATGGAATAACTCAGTTGTCTTCAAAGATGGAGAGTTGCGGTTTGCACATTCCTTCCTACTTTTTTGTGAAATGAAAGATGCAGTAAACATAATTTTCATAGCCCTTTAAGTTTTTGAGATACTGAGAACCTGAAAATTTGCAGTTTTCGGACGCCTCCACTAACTCACTCTTCTTTTATCTTATTGGAGATATAAAAACGGATTTTCAAACACAGCAAAATCCAGTGGCGTAGTCAGTTCTTCTCTCCCATCGTCCACTTTCTCAGAATAAAGCAAACATATTTTTTTTTTAATGAAACACACTGTACTGTACTTTTATTTGTTGAATTAAGTATTTTGTAAGCATTTCATTCAAAAATATATCACTATTGGTAAGTTTTCTTTAAATAAAAATATATTATTTAATTGAGCTAAAGGAACGTTATCTATCATCTCAGGCACAACATCTAAAATTTAATCAGACGGCCTTCTTCATAAATGCGATACAATATTGTTCTTACTAAAATAAAACTAGCAACACTGAAACCGAAACGTCCTTGTTATTTCCGCTCAAATATAAGATGCTGATTTTCGTGGGACCATTGCCTAGTGTTATGGCGGTTAAAAACGCCGGCACTTGAAAAGTAAGCTTCGTCAGACCATATTACTGTTCTGGCAACAGTTGCAAAGAACTAAATGTCGTTCTGCATCTGCCAGGGTGCAAATTTTGTACGATTTGCATTTTATAAGGCTAAAATTTATATATATATTTTTTAATATTGTACCCGAAACTTGATCACACCGACTTCTCTTTCAATTCATCTGAAGGCACATCTTTCTATCAATGAATCTGAAGGCGCTACTACAACAGAGGCTAATACGTTAACCGCATCGGTTTCGCGATTTTTCTTATTATATTATTTTGGTCAGGGTTTTATAAAGGCTCTATACTCCAATGAATTTGTATTTATTCTATAAAAGATGTCGACAAAAGGTTGTCTTCTTTCAGGATACCTATATAAATTTATAGATAATCGTATAAAGGATTAATAACACCTTTGAAATGTTGAACTACACCTGTTGAAATACAATTCGAGCTTCACACCTGTTCTCGTTGCTTTATATGAAGCAAACTAACATATATTTTTCATAATTTTCATAAGCTATACCTTCAGCCATCGTTAACATGCAAAGTAGTACCCAGGTGTTCTTTAACAATACTTTTTGAAATACTACAAACAACTTATACAAATTTGACAGCTCCAAACAAAAACATGTTTTCTTTAACAATGCCACGGTCTACATAATAATTGTATTTTTCATTTAAATTAGCTGTTTGTGAGCTTATTGTGAATTTAAAAACAACACCTAACAGTAAAATTTTGTAAAAAATTAGAAAATACTTGAATCAACCAAATAAAAATATACAGGGTGTTCCATTTAGAAAAACGTATGTTTGCTTAATTATGAGAAAATTGATGATGGGAGGTAAGAACTGACTGCGCCACTGGATGCTACATAAAAAATTGTATGGAAGCCCGTTTTTACATTTCCAATAAGATAAAAGAAGAGTCAGTTAGAGGAGGTGTCCGAAATGTGCAAATTTTCATTTCTGTATTCCAAAAACTAAGGAAGCTATGAAAATTTTGTTTATACATCTCATTTCACAAAAAGTAGGATAAGAATGTGCAAACCGCAATTCTCTATCTTTAAAGACAACTGAGTTATCCTGAAAAAGTGCCGAAAATTGGACACACTGTACATTCTCTAAAAAAAACTACCTAAGGAATCACTACTTCCACAGCTAATTTTTTCAAATTTAATTAGACTAAAAACCTAATTAATGACTAAAATGTACTAAAGTGTCATATTTAAATATAATCTTTACGGGTCTCCTGTATGACGTTTGTGTCATTTATGTCATTTATGACCTGTGACCTTTACGGCCTGTTGGACCTTTATGACCCATAGAACCTTTAAGATTTTATTGATCTTTACGACAAATGTGACCTTTATGGACAATATGACATTTTATGACCCATATGACCTTTAAGATTTGTATTATCTTTATGTTAAATTTAATTTATAACTTTTATGAAATATTACGTTTATGACCTCGAAAAGAGTATCGAAGTAAACATGGCAGTAGATAAATAATTAATACTGCGAATTTCAAATTATTCTTGCTTAAAAATATAAGAAACAATTCATCACATAATTACTTTCGTAATTCACAATACCATACATCTCCTCGCCTCCCTTCACGTGATAAAACAAATAACATCTTCAGTCAAACGAAAAGAAATTCATGATTTGGTTTCATATATACACGATTTCAAATTTTTTTATTACTCTCCTTATGCTCGTATTTTATTCTATGTAACTCACGTATCACCCCTATTAAAGAAGATGATATTTTTTAGAGCTCTGCCCATTGTGTAGTTAATACATTTTGGATTAAAAATATTTGTTTGATATATTTTGAATACTTATCCCCTTCAATCCTCACCTTAATGAGTTAACAATATTAACTTTATTTTTTAACTCAATAAAGTTTTAACTTTTGGAAATTAATATTTGGCTCAGTTTAAGGTCACATTAAGTTAGACTCATATAGAAAAAAAAACTGCGAAAATCATGCCCAAGCACTTTTGTGGAAGGGGGTTAAATATCCTTGGGGGGGGGCCACCTCCTAACCCTGCTACGGTCTATTCAATTGATGTCTTAAAGTGTTGTCGAGTTATCGTGTGCGCAAGAGAGGTTAATAGACAGACAGACAAACAGGCAAACACATTGAATGTGAAAATAATAAATGACATGTGAAATTTTAGAGATTAAATTTTAGAATTCTATTAATGGATTTTATAATTTTCTTAAAAGAGTGATTATCAAGATTTCTTGACTTTCTAAAGCAGATGAGATAAGTTGTGCTTTAAAAACATATGCAGTTCGCGTACTACATGGTAAAATTTATGAAAATACGGTAACGGACTGCAAAATATCTATAAGGGTGAACCTACTCGAAACAGAACATATTGTATATAGTGCAGAAAATATTGCAAATGTATTATATAGTGTGGGAATTAAATAATAAGTAGGGTTTGGAATGTTTGCCTTTTCGCATGTTAAACTGCGTTAGACTATCCTGCCCTCCCGCACCGGGATGGCGAACTGCTGCGCATACGCGGGTCCTGGCACCTTGGCAGGATCAGTCAGTGCCGTATGTATGCAGGGAGAAGACATACACGCGGACCTATAAAATTTCTTTTTCACTCGAAGTAACTGGATCACTCGACTAACGGCTCGCGGTCTAAACTTTCTTCCCGTGAATAAACATTCACTTGGTGTATGGATGGATATATGTTATTATCTTTTCTAAACCCTGATGTCAGCAGTATATTTTTTAAATGACAATTTGGACTTTTTGGCAGCTATCTGTTTTCAGCGATACAAAATGTATATAGCGATACATATACACAGCGATATGTATGTTCATGTAAGGTCTATGTAAAAGTTTCTAATAGAAAAGTCCCCTCATAGGTTTCTCTGCCGCACTTCCTTCAAGCATTTCGCAGTAATTCAAGCCTAGCTTAGATAAGTTAGGCTTTGAATAGTCAATTTTATTTTTTTTACATATTTTTTATTGTCTAAATAGCCCTAAAATGTTCTGAAAGGTCAAGTTTTTAAGTTTAAGCGGAATAAATGTTCTATTTGTACGTCTGTCTCTCCGCTTGCTAACCTTTTTAATCTACAAAATAACTCAAGAACGATTTGTGATAATAACTTGAAATTTGAATAACTTACTCGTATGTATTGTGGGGGTTCTTTTTCTTTATTATGTTAAGGGGTTCAGGGATATTTGGGGTTAATACACATTTTCTTTTTCGTCATCAAGAAGTGACTAAAAGTTTTAATCATGATGTTTAAAGGTTTTTAGTTTACTAGGGTGGGGGTTTGAGGAGTTGAGTTGAGGATTATTCAGAATAGATCAACATAAATGACAGTAACACTGTGGACATCTCTCTAAAAAAAATTCCACTTTTCTTTTATCATACTGGTTATACAAATTATGAAGGCCATAAAAGTGACATTAATACTAAAGATCATAGGGACCACAAGATGTAGTAATAACGGTCTTAAAGGTTATATCCATATCTCATACTAAAAAAAAACAATGTCACTAAACTAATAAAAAAAAAAAAATGTAGTCTTATTAATTTATTATGGAAAAATTTGATGTGGAAGTAGGTAGTGTTTCCTGAGGTAGCATTTTTTTATATATGGACATTACTTGTTTCAATAATATCAACATAAAAAGTGAGTGATACGCTCATTATTTTTTTATTTGGAATGGAGTACCTATTGGTATTATTCCGTTCCTACATGTATAACTGATATTATTTTTGTGATTTATCTGCAGAAAATTATATACTATTGATAAAATATTAAGAGGCTCCACCGAAATAATTCATAAAAACAGGTTTCCAATGTCGATGACATAATAAGAAAAACTAGAAAAAAAAAGCTGAAAATAGCCTAGACGTATGCGCCATAATTTAAATTGCTATACTTATTCGAGACCTTTTTCCCAAAAATGGACATTAGCAGAGTTATCGAATTTGATCATTACTTAATTACCATATGTATATGTATGTTACCTACAAAAAAGTGTGAGTTTGACTATATACGTATTAAAAAAAAAATACGATATTCGTTCACGTTTGCCAGCTCATATAAAAACATATGAAAGCAACTATGCGCGACGCAAATATATTCGGGGTTGTAACGCTAGAACGTGCCGAATATTCGAGAACGTAAAATTGTTTTGTGCTAAAAAAATGTAAAACAAAGCAGGAAAACCTTCGTATTGGGCACATAGCGCCGCAAGGAACGTAATTATGTTGGTAATTTAATGCGCACCAGTATTTCTGAAATATTTACGTGTCTGTGACTATCAGATTCAAAACATTGTACATACTTCAAAACTGTAATTATACCGCAGACCTCAGTTACCAAAGACTAGCTGCGAATTACTAATAATCAAAAAAATAATGTGTATTACCCCTAATTAACCCCCAATCCCTCATGCGATTAAGTTCCAAATCCTAATCAGCACCAGACCTCGTCATGGTACCTACTTATGCATAAAAGTGTTCCAAAGTTGAAGATATTTTAACGTGTTCTCGAGTTATTGTGTAAATAAGAAAAGTTAACAGATAGACAGCCAGACCGACAGACAGAAAATGTTTTCACTTAAACCTAAAATCTCAACATTTGAGAACAGTCCTATTTAGCCAATATATTTTTTTTCATAAGTTCATGAAAACTATACCGTACTTCAATTACCTACACAACGTGGATGTGCAAGTGAAATTAATAAAAATTAAAGTTAAATAAAGATATGAACGTAGAACTTGAATTAATTTTATGTAAAAAAAAAACATTGTCTCCTATGCACACACAAACTATCAAATCGTTTTCTTCACACTGTAACATGTTTCAAACGATATGATACAGTATTTTGGATTTCAGTTGGTATAAGTTTCAAGTTTTGTCAGATAAACAGAGTTTTGGTATCGGTTTTGGTTGACCGAGGAGGTGATCAATCACGATATTATTTACATATTGCGTATATTAAAAAAATACAATATTGCATTGTACAGGGTTATTCATTATAAATTACCCACACCTTATCATTAAAGCCGGCAGATCCGGGCGGCGGGTCATAATCATACGCGTCATACTACTTACTACTTGTATGTGCAAAAACAAAATTTATGAAAACAATAAACTGTTGCAATTTAGAAAGAGATGTGTTAAACTTACCCTGTTATTTACGTTCAGATATCGCCCGTTGAGATGGCCCGCCGCCCGGATCTGCCGGGTTACTATTTATACTTTCCACGACCGCGCTATATTTCTCGCGCGGCAACTATTTGGCATCTTCAGCAGAAGATTAAAACTCAATTCTAACCTACACACTATTTATACTTAATTTGTCTGCCACAGTTCACTGAATCGTAACACCTGTCTTTGTTTATCAGAGCAGACAGTGGACTGGTCTACTAGTATCAGACCATTGTCCTTTTTCATACTAATGTTACATTTAATGATTGCTAAAGCATCCAACTGTCTACTGTTTGTTATATTTCTGTTTAATTTTGTCTTTAGGGTTGCCCAAAAGCGTCTGTATTCCACGACTTTTCGTAGAGATACTGACAATTCGAAATTTGTTTCATTACCATATGAACCTAAATTCACCGGCGGACTAGATAATGTTTTTAAAAATTCTAATGACTGTTTTACACTCACCAATTTTTCTCACAATGAATTGTACAAGTTGACCTTAATGAACGTGTAAAACAGAAATTGCGCCCAATTTATTGTCCACAATAAATTGTAGAATTTGTTATAATTCCTTGGCCAATTTTAGGGATATCTAGTAACTTTTTACATTTATTTCATTGTACCAACCTAATAATGAGGTAACGGTTTCTCTTAGGGACAAACCTATGATGACTCTTAGGTTTCGGTTCATTAAAAACTTGGCATTGTTGAAATTGACCACAAATTTTTACAAATATTGCAAAGTGTAATCAGTTATTAAAATTGGACAATTTAGATATTGAAAAGTAAATTCTACAATTTATTGTGCCATAAATGTATATGTGTATGCATATAAAACTGTCTTAACAGTAAACTACAGACGCTTTTGGGCAACTCCAAAGACAAAATCTACAATAACGAAAAGTCAGGAATATACGAAATAAGTTGTAAAGACTGTGATCAAAAGTATATTGGCCAAACAAAAAGATCTATTTTGACTAGATTTAAAGAACACATGGTTCATTTGAAATATGGCAGAACGGAAAAATCTTGTGTTGCCCAACATGCTTTTGACAACAACCATAGGATAGACATAAATAATTTAAAATTAATTAGAAATGTAACAAGCAGTACAAACAACAACAATGGTCCGATACCCACTAATCCACTGTTTGCTCTGACAAACAAAGACAGATGTTACGGTTCAGTGAACCGTGACGACAAATTAAGTATAAATAATGCAAATGTGTAGGTTAGAATTCCGTTTTAATTTTCTCCTGAAGATGCCAATTTAGTTGGCGAAACGCGCGTCGAGAAAGGCATACTTCGGTGTTTCGTGGAAAATGTCAAATTTTTGTTTCTACACTGAAGGTTCCACTACCCACTCCAGGATCATTACACAGGCACACAAAAAAAAAATTGTCTATCCGAGAGGTGCCACATGTATCTTACCATGTATTTTTGGCCACTAAATACGATCCCGCCTTCATATTTCCTCCATATCGTCCCAGATTTTTCCTAATCTCAAAAAAAAACCCGGAAAATCGACAAATGAGCATATAGACGATGTAAAAATCTTTTGTTCGATGAAAATCATGCCCAGAATTATGAATTACCATGTATTTTTGACCGCTGAACACGATCTTACAGCCAGATTTGCTCCATATGGTCACAGATCTTGCCTAACCTCAAAATCGCACAAAATCGAGAAAACAGCTTGTTTAAACTATGTAATATCTGTTGATTGGTGGAAACCATCAAAAATTGGTCCGACACATGTTTGAGGTTTAAATAGGGGGGGGGGAGACACCTCATAAGGGACCCCATATTCCAGTAACTTTACAATTAAAGCTTTTAAGCTCCAATAACCGCATATCTCCAACTTTTAAACCCCCTGACCTTATAACACAAGCTGTCAAAATAACCCCAATAACCCCATTACCTCAACTTTTAGACCCCCATCTACGCCAAAATCAATTTTTCGAGCCCGACAACTCTAAAACTGAAGCTCTTATGCCCAATATCCCTATAACCTAAGCTTTCAATCCACATAACCCCATAACTCAAACTTTCGAACCCCCATAACCCCATAACCTCAACTTTTAGACCCTCATGTACGCAAAACTCAATTTTTCGAACCCGACAACCCTAAAACTAAAGATCTTATGTCCCAATATCTCTATTGGAGATATTAGAGAGTTGTTATCTGAAAGGTCAAGTTATGGGGTCATGGGGATTAAAAACTTTGGAAAAAATATATTGGGGCATAAGGCCTTCAGTTTTAGAGCTGTCGGGCTCGAAAAATGGATTTTTGCGTAGATGGGGGTCTAAAAGTTGAGATTATGGGGTTATGGGGGTTTTAAAATTTCAAGTTATGGGGTCACGGGGTTTTGAAAGATTATGTTATAAGGTCAGGAGGGTTTAAAAGTTGGAGGTATGCGGTTATTGGAGCTTAAAAGCTTTAATTGTAAAGTGACTGGGATACGGGGTCCCTTATGGGGTGTCTCCCCCCCCCCCCCTCTTTACACCTCAAACGTGTGTCGGACCAATTTTCCTTTAATCTACTGTCCAAAACCTGTAGAATAAAAAAAAATCACAACGATTGGGGTTTTATGTGGGGTTATCTTATTTTGAGAAAAATTTTGTCGTTTTCGCCCACTGTGCGCCATCGTATTCAGCGGTCAATAATACATGGGAATATTCTGGGCATGATTTTCACCGACCAACAGATTTTTTATATCGTTTATATTCTCATTTGTCGATTTTCCGGCTTTTTTATGCTTTTGTTGAGGTTAGGAAAAAATCTGGGATGATATGGAGCAAATCTGACGGCGGAATCGTATTCGGCGGCTCTAAATACATGGGCACCTCTCGGACAGACAACTTTTTTTTGTGTGCCTGTGTTATTATTATTGCCTATAAAAAAAATGTTAAAATGCTATCAAAAATACAATACGTGCAGATTTCAGGGGATTCAAAAAATATTGTTTTTTAAAAGGGATACCCTGTATATCAAATTTTTGGAATGATCTCTTTTCCGGATTTCAAAAATGTACCATATGTTACTCCTAGCTTATACCGTTTTTGAGTTGTTAAACGTGGAATATCTTAGTTAAACTAGTTCTGTCAATATGGAAAAGTTAGCATTATTAAAGCAAGTTATGGAAATGACAACTATGTATTCTGTTTAATAAGTGACATTTCTTTAATTAAATAATCAAAATGATATACAGTGAAGAAGAAAAAGTCCAAATATTTATTCAAAATATGTAACAAACATTTATTTCAGAAATCTGAATATAAATAAATGATAACTCATAAATGTTATTCGATGTGTCCACCATTATTGTCAATTCATAATTGATAACGTCTTCTCATATTTGTAATTGCACCGGAAATGTCTTCAATATTTAGACAAGCTTCCTGTCTTTAATGTTATTAATATTATTATGGACAATGTCTTTTAGAATGCCCCAAAAAAATTAAATCCGGACTGTTAGGTGGCCATTTAAGGATTTAGGAACACCGCAGACGACCGATCACCTACAATGTTGTCTTTATGAATGCACCGTATACGTTTAAAGGGGGGAAATGGGTCTGAGATAAAAAAATAATTTTTTTGTGATTTTTTTTTCAGAGTACCTTGTTTATTAATATTCTTAAAAATGTTGCATTATTAAGCATTATTCTAAGAATATTCTGCTAAATTTTCATAAAAAAATATTGAAGATAAGCCAGTGGTGCGGTAGTCAGGATAACTCATGATTGCTTCAACCGAAATTAAAAAACCAAAAAAACTCTTTAGTACATAAGTTTATCTTGGATTTGATTTAACAACATATTCATTTTTGAATTTTTGATAAAGGTGAAATAAAAAAACTAATTTTTGTCTAAAATTGCTCTTTTTTGTTTAATTACAAAATAAGTTGTAATTGAAAAAAAAAAAGAAATCCTTCGTTCAGAACCGAGTATTTAGTATGTAAAAGAAGTGTGCAAAGTTTAGGCGAAATCGGTCCAAAGGTTTTCGAGAAATTTTGACTACCGACTTAAAACAAAAGTTTTGAGAAAAAACGCGATTAAAGCGATGCATTTGATACATGAATAATGATGCCAACAATGCCAAACTAACTCGGTTTAGTCTTTCAAAAAAGACACTTTTAAAATCAGGTATATTTTTTAAAAATATAACATCAAACGAGTCTATTCATGCCTATATAAATTAGAAAGAGAGAAACAGAAAAGAGCAGCTGCTACAAACCACTTGCCGCGCTGAGCGTAATGACGGTCAAGGGAGACCGAGCGCCCGGAGACTCAATTGTCTATAACTCGAAAAGTTTTGCTCCTAATGACTTCAAGTTTTCTGACAATATTTCTTATAAGTTGTAGTATCAGAGAAAAAAAAATGATTTTCCGACCCTTTTCCCCGCTTAAATGAGACCACAAAAAACTGGAACCTGTTCCATTTTTGCTACCAACTCGATTGTCTGTCAGTAACAAATGGAACGAATGCATTAATATGCGGTAACGCACACGCAACTACAATTTAGTCGGAGCTGGGCGAATTATAATGTGTGGTCAGTAGCGTACCACATAGTCACAATCTGGTGTGAGATACAAGATCATCAAATAGTATATGAAACTTTCATTTCAATAAACGTTGACTAGTAAGTGGGTAAATACAAAATCGTAAAAAAAATATTATTTCTTATTTTTCTACGTTTTAGTGATATTGCAACACACACATTAATCTTTGCACATGCACGTCCGCCCATTGTCTATCTAAACGGCCACCAACTATCTATGGCAATTCTTTTACCTGACCGTACAGTTTTCAACAAAAATTGACCGACCCATTTTTGATTCGCCTGAAATTTTTTACGGGTTCTATATCGAAAAAAAAAACGGGATATGTGTTCGAGGATTTTTTTTTTTTGGAAAATAGAGGGGGTCAAAAATATGAGATTTTCGTGATTTTTGCCTTGGAGACTCATTTTCAAAAATTCATAACTCCGGTTCTATTTGAGCTAGAAAAAAACTTTTTTTTTTAATTTAAATTTGAAAGAGTGAATTTTAAGAAAAAAATTGTTCCAATAAAATTTATTAAAAAATTTTACATTGTTATAAACAATTGAAATGTTTAAATCGATTTTTAACAATCTTTCCCACCTCGTAGCACGTTTTAAGTATAACCATCGCATTCTACCCCAAATTTTCTATCGAAAATGCTTTTTTTATTGATGGAGAAATAATTATTACTGTTGGAAAAAAATTAAATAAAATAGCGCGATATCTCACATCGATGCGCCGGTTGCACGGCACGCCTCATTGTCTCACCACTCTCATTATGTAGTGTGGAGAAATGATATATAATGTAATTATTCTTTAATTATTATTTAATTAAATAATATTATTTATTAACAAATGAGACTTAATGAGAATGAAAAAAAAAACAATAATGATCATATAACATCTGCCGTTTAATAAGTGCCGTTTTATAATATAATTATTCTGTAATTATTTTGTAATTACATAATATTATTCATTAGCAAATAAGACTTAATGCAAATAAAAAAAAAACAATAGTGATCATATAAAATCTGTCTTTTGAAAAATCTTAGTTTTGAGATTTGAATCGTTCCGCCAACAAGCATTGGCAGACAGTCTTCATACTAAGGTTTTTTGACTCATTCAACTTCTCCATCCATTCTTTACTTTGACTGTTGGAACAGTTGTGCGCTGGCTCCCGCCCGTCCATGCGGCAAATTGACCTCGTGCTATTCAGTGGTTTTCGCTCGTTCCATTAAGTGGCTTAAGCTTTTGTGTTTTTTTCTATCTCAAAGTGTCGTACTTTTCGTTGAAATCATCAATAGTAGACTTATTTACCTTTACTGTGCACGCTAATACTTTTCTGTTCGGTGTATAGTTATCGCAACATTTCCCGCCAATTCAGTCCTGTTTGTATAGGTTAACACGTCGGCAAGGCTCCGACGAGAATCATAACTATGCCTAAAAAAACAGTCTCAAAAACCACAAGGCAAAAGTATTTGGTGACACATGTTTTAATCCTTTCAATTTAACAAACATTTAAAAAGAATAACACTAAAATTGCGAAAAGTGAATGAAAGTCAGTTACATGCAATGAAAATACTTGTAACTACGGAGTCATTACAACAAGAAAATTGTGATTACTACCGCCTGCGCATCAATAAGCTAAAAGAAGAAAATGATCAAGTTGAAATGGTATGTAACTATATAATAATAGGAAGAAAGTTTAGGATTTACTCGATATATTTTCGATATTTACTCGATATATCAGAAAATATCAACATATCGTCAAATGAAGATTCAGATGCTAAAATTGGCAGTGGAGAAACTTCGGGACCTTCGGGTGAAAGTGCAACGTTACAGACAGTTCGTGTTGAATATTTAAACGAAGGATTGAGTTTCATAGGATCTTCATCTATCAATAAAAAAATTAAAGCAAAATAGGTCTTCCGAGGCGAAAATAAAAAAAATTACGGAAGCCATTAAAAACGAAGTTTTTAATATTAATAACGATGGTCCAGATGATGATGATGATGATGACGACGATGAACTGTACCAGAAAGTTTTAATACTACTGATGATTACTACTAGTTATAATACTACTGATGATAATATTACTGATAAAAAAATAGAGCTCGCATTTCCAACTGCTACTCGCCATATGATAACTGTTGCAAGAAAGATTGCTAAAGAGAAAGACATATTAAGCGATCCAAATCCCAAAAGTCATCCATGTTTAGATGCAGATGATGTAATTACTATTATTACCTTCTATCAGTCTGATGATTACACTCAATTGATGCCAAGCCAAAAAAAAAAAATACATATCAGTTAAAGTGAATGGGCAAAAAATACAGATGCAGAAACGCTTACTTTTAAATAATTGAAAATAATTATTTGAATCATTCCAAAAGATGTACCCAGCAGTGAAATGTTGTTTTTCTAGGTTTGCTAGTTTACGACCAAAACATTGTGTATTGGCAGGAGCCAGTGGTACTCATTCAGTTTGTGTCTGTTCGAAATATGCAAATGTAAAATAATTAATAGATGGAGCGAATTTAAAATCGATCACAGCTCATTCGCAACGACCAATCAAAAATTATCATGACTGTTTGGAACGTATGTTATGTGAGGTACAATCTACTAATTGTTTTTTTTTTTGGATTATGTGATAAGTGCCCTGGCCTAACGAATATTATCGAGCAACTAGAACAAAATTTTGAAGAAAAATTAATCGAAAGTGTCAACTGCAAATATTGGGTAACAACTGAGAGAACTTCATTACAAATATCCAATGTTGATGATTTTTTACAGTTTTTAAGTAGTGGCTTAAGTAAATTGTTGTTACATTCCTTTTCAGTAAATAAAGAGAATTTTTAAATGATAGAAAAACTAAATTAATGAAAAATGAATGTATCGTAATTTGCGACTTTTCTGAAAATGATGCCTTTATTATACAAAATTCTGTTC
Source organism: Aromia moschata (assembly GCA_029963805.1). Taxonomy (NCBI): domain Eukaryota; kingdom Metazoa; phylum Arthropoda; class Insecta; order Coleoptera; family Cerambycidae; genus Aromia; species Aromia moschata. The sequence goes on from JAPWTK010000753.1 coordinate 172,661, forward strand.
AAGGCATACACTGGAATAATGATCAAGTAACAATACATCCATTTTCAATTTACTACAAAGATGACAAAGATGAATAAAAAAAAATCAAAAGTTTTGTTTCTATTTAAGAATGTTTACGGCATGATCCTATTGATGTTCGTCTCTTTCAAAGCCAACTCGTGAAAT